>JANTQF010000081.1:0-126080 GCA_032988165.1 Emmonsiellopsis sp. PD_33
TGCCTACTCCTACTCCCAGCCCACACCCTAACCCTAACCCTAACCCTAACCCTAACCCTAACCCTAACCCTAACCCTAACCCTAACCCTAACCCTAACCCTAACCCTAACCCTAACCCTAACCCTAACCCTAAGCTTGAAGTTAAATAGAGTATATTTCTGTGTCAGTATATACTATAATAATAGGGGCTAATGACTTAATAATAATCTTTATATATTCTAAACAGTTCAGATTGATAGTCTTTATATACTTTCAGGTAAAGGTAGTATTGCTCCAAGGGGAGAATGTCTTAAAAATGACAATTTCCTTGTGCAAGGTAGATTATCCAAGGAATATAAAACTACAACTAAACATAAAGCATACAAAAAGGACTGTGGATCAAGACTGGGTTAATTCTTGAAGAACTTCACAGTTTGAACTATTAATAACTATAGCCCACTGGATTCCATCATGGCCACTAGAGGTAGAGCTTGCAAGAGAACTTTATTTGTACACAGTTACTTAAGTACCATTGAGAGGGATACATTTAAATACATATTTGAAGTATGAGATGTTCAGGGGGTTCTCATGTGCAAAAGATCTTATATATATAAATACACTGAATTAGAGGTTGTATGCATGGAGAGTTAGAGAGTGTGTAGTGAAGAAATAAAGCTTGTCTTATTCAATGAGATATAAGATCTCAGGGGCTTCATGTGTCCACAACAATTCCTACCTGATATTAACACACATAATGGCAGGTCTGGTGGTAGAATGTCAGTTCCTTGCAGGATAGAGAAATAAAATAGTAAAGAAGGGGTATAAAATATACTTGTGACTGTGATAGTCAGTATGGAAATATAGAATACACTGAGCATTAAGAAACATGCTAATGAGAGTAAAGTGAAAGAAAAAAAGAGGATAAAAAGTGTGATCCTAAAGAGCTGTATGGCAAACAAGGCATTAACAGTATAGTATGTAGTAAGATTAAGCTTATAATGTGGTTTCTTCAGCTGCAGCAAAGGAGCAGTAAGGATATGATTCACACAAAAAGATCTTAATAGAATGACTTGACTACTGAGTATTAGATGTAGTATGCAAAACTAAAACTAGGAGTTATTCTGCCCCTAAGATTTTTACAGGGGTGACATGCACATGACATGAGGTCACATCACTTTTTTTTTTTCAATAAACACCTATATTTTCATAATTAAAGAGAGAGATGTTAAATAGAAGAGCTGGTCATTATTAGCAATAGATACAGAACAATATAATGTAGGTGAGTTTGATGTTTATTTTCATCCTTTTGCTATTACTATATTAGAGGGTTGGAATCATACTAAACTGCTGTCAAGATAGAATGGCATGAGCATTAAGATATAACTATGCATTTCAAGGGCTATATTTACTTCAGATTATGAGAGTATCTCCAATTACTAGCCTAATAGCTCAGCTTTCTAGCATAACAAAGCAGTGAGGAAAGATCATAAGGAGATAGATTAAAAATATCTCCAAAAGACACATTTCCCATTGATAAAGATGTATTGGTGTGGCCACATATTACACACCCACACTAACTCAATGAATGGCATAGCTTTGCAGATTGTGATGTTAGCATTGGAAATATCTTATAAGTAATTAAGGTAGGAAACAGCTGTAATTAGATGGCTGATCCCAGCTACCATGCAGTGCTTAACTATTTTCTTTTTCTTTGCTTTTTTTTGGCCTCTTTCCTGTGATAAATGAGATGATAAATAAGACATGCATAATAATGTAACAGGGCTCCTTCTAAGGATATTCTAAGTTAGCTATGAATATTGATGAAATTAAGCTTGATATTTTTACCTCATCTTTTATTTTCATTGCTGTAGCAGTTGACCTTCTGCTTCTATTCTTCTCAGTGTTCAAGTGGCTAATTGCCAAGTCTGACTGATTATAGGTTCTCAGAACTGAAACTTATTAATAGCCTGCATTGAAAGGGATGAATGAAAATACAATTTTCCACTTTCATTACTATGAATTTTGGGAAAGGTTCTTTAGATAATAACCTATTTGGCATGCTTATTATCAAATTGATTTAAGAGACACACTTAGTACTCTTTTTATCACTAAATTCTATAATATTAGCTAAACTTTATAAGAAAACAGCCTACCTTCAAGATGCTCAGCTTCTCCTCTTAAAGCACATCCCCATCTTACAATTATATGCCTTTTGTTAAGATCACTAAACCCTCAATCTCTGCAAATTTTAACACCACAGCAAAGAGTTTTCCTCTATAATTACTACCTCAGTTAGAGTCCTTAGTCCCACTCTTCCAGCTAAAGATTCACAGCACTGTTATTAACTCAAATGAATTTATAGCTGCTCAGCCCTGTAATCATGACATAAAGATTTATATAATTCTTGCCTTAACCTCTACTAGTAGGCTTTTGAAGGACACTACCTCCTCACTCCCAGAGCTACAGTTGAAAAAAGCAGAGGTGGGCCAGGAGAAGGCTATGATGAAGAAGGAGACATTAGTGCTGGAAATTAATGAGTAGTTAAAAGGGAAGTTAAATATACTTTATGAGTGTGGAGTTAATGAGAGGGGTGTGGATGGAGAGAGTATTAACAGTAATAAAGAGAAGGCTAGCAAGATCATAGCAGATAGTACTATGAACCTCAAGGTAATTATTAGTAAAAAGCTATTCACCTTCATCTAATGGACTGAAAAGGTCTCCTATCCCTATAGCTTGTATGATAGAAGTAGTTACTTCATGTAGCACAAATTAATTCTCTTCTGTGCTAGGGTGGCTAAGTACTGTAATATTCTCACTAATGGCAAAAAGATATCACTATTTAACAACAAGTATGATGTACTATGAGGCCAGCAGAATAAGTAGCTGTATCATCTAATTTAGAACTCAGTTAGCCCCAAAGTGATAGATGACATTGTGATGCCCAAGGGAAATTTTACTTATTTACTCTGGAAATGTCTTGAATCTAAGTGTCAGAACACATTAGAGGAAGAGTAGCAGGTACTATTTCATACTTTATATTCTATGCTAGAAAAAGTAAGTAATTAGGAATACATCAAGAAGTTCCAGGAAGTATAATAGAAGTTAGAGAAACTAAGATTCCCATTGCTAGATTGATTACTATGTGATATTCTATATAAAGAAGTGTCAGAGAAAGTACAGAAGATAATCCAGAGGAATATAGAGCTAAGGAAGAAGACAATACCTAGATATCTACTACAGATTGTGGTAGTTTAAGAAGTAATTAATGAGTTGATGACCTATTTGATATCTCATGATGATTTTAAATATAATATTAGGTTTAAAAATGATGGTTTCAATAATGGCATCAGTGAGAAGGATAATAATGATAATTTCAGGAAGGAAAACAGCAAAAAATTGTTAAACAATAATAACAATATTAAATGTGGGTATTGCAGGCAATGAGGCCACATACCATCCAATTGCTTCTATAAGCACCCTGAAATAGCCCCTAAATAGTAGTATAATAAAAATGCACACCATATTGAGCTTTTCCAGAGTTGAAAGCTAGAGGAAAGTTCAAAGGCTAGTAATACAGTATGAAATGAGAATGGGAATTGAAATTGGAGTGGGAATAAAATTGAGAATAATAGTAGTTCTGAGGGAACTATCATCATACCTACAAGCCTGAATATGATATAGAGCATGCAGAGGATTGCCAGTCAGTTTTACAATAAAATGGATAAGAATGTCTGAGAGAGAGTGTAGTTAGATATACTTGTTTTTGAATTTATTTTTAATAGGTATATTGCTATGATTAGCATGGCTTTTTAAATATCAATTCAGTGGGTACTTTTTTCTGTTCTAATAGATGTTTCTACTGCTGTTGATTATAGGGGTGATTATTTGCAAAGTATAATATTCTCTGAGCTTCTTATTAAGTTGAAGACATGAGCTTCATGTCAGGAGTAAAATTAAAAAGCTAAATACTATATACATATAATTTGGAACTGAATATAAGGTATCAAAACATAAAATCTGCCCCCCCTCATCTCCCAATGTATAAGGAATAGTTAATCAAGGGCATCAGCTGTAGCTATAGCCAAATGAGTGCAGTGGCCAAGTCAGAGCCATGGAGCCAGAACCCAGTTACTTTAAGGGTGTGTGAATTAACCAGTTAGACATGTGAGTAAAAGATCCTGTTTTTAGCAGGAGAGAGTTTTAAGGAATGTTTAGTATCCATCAAGTAAAAATATTAATTGATGGGCATGCCAAGAGATTCAACAGCAATTTAGTGTAGTTGATAGCTGCTCTGGTCTTCAAGTTTAATAATATATACTCAAGCATGTAGATGTAATATCACAAAGGAAATGTATGGCTGAACTAAAACTCTGAAATGTAAATGATTAGCACTTAAATCATTAAATACATTAAGATTGTGTAGATGAATAGTGTCTATTTGTTGCTTGATAAAGATACTATCACTTTATAATAAGAATGTTTTAATGATCCTCAAATTCATGAAGAAAGTTAGCTGTCTGATAAATACAAATCCACCATCAGAGAGTAAGTAAATGTAGGACTCAAAAGACCAGTCCTGATGGAATTCCTGAAGGATTTCACCACTTAAATTGTGAGCAATTTTAACTATATATGTAGGTGAATCCACATTGTTATTGAGCCTAGGCATAATTCAGGAATAGATTACATGTTCCTGGTCATTAGAAAGGATAAGTTTTATAGGATAAGAATATAGAGAGAACATATTAATATACTACAGTATAGTTGTAACTCTATAGATCATTATCCCATTTTGAAGGTTATATATCATAAGAATTAGGGGGTCATTTTGAGTAGTATAGAGCTTGTTCTGTCCAACCAGGTATGAAGATTCTGTGTAATATGACCATAGAACTTTTCTGGTGTGGAGAGATACAATAGAAGTCCTGGGAGAGGTTTTTAGCACTGATTTAGCACCTAGAAGGGTAAAAGGGGGGAGGGGAATAAAATCAAAAAGAAAAAAAAAGAAAATTATATAACTTACATGCCATTAGGTTCATCACAATGTAGACACAGGATACCAGAGGCATTAAGGAGTATCTCCAGATTGTTAAAACCACAGTTAAGGTCAGATTGAAGTGTTTAATGTAGGCTGGAAGTATTGCCATAAAAGATTTGCTAATATATATGCTCTCTGTGCATTTAAGTAACATAATCCCCTGCTATTGTGAAGCATCTCAAGTTACTATAGTGTAATAGTAGAGTTAGCTTGCTGTGTTTGAAATTATACATCATCTCAGCTATATATAAAAGTTAGTAAAGATAAAACTGCCAGATGGAGTGATACTAATCTCACACACCTAGTTCCTCATATTATTGGGCTTTAATCTGGCAGCTAAGAGGCATGGAATTTTTAATATCCTTAGTGCAATGTGGCCAGTAGCATAGCCAGCCATGCTCCTTAATTCATAATGAGATGAATGTTTTTCATACTTTACAGACAAGCTTAAATTAGCAGACATCATTGAGCTCAAAATTCTCTAGAATCTGGCAAAGGATATCTTAATTAAGATATTAAATGGGATCAAGACATTTTGGAGGTGGTTCTTGTTGAAAGGAATAGCTATAGCTTTGATTAATATTCCCCATTTTTGTTTTTTTTTTGTCATTCAAAGAAGGCCTCAGAGTGTAGTGGAGTCCAAGAAAAGGAGAGGGTGGGAGCAAAGTCTGATCTTCTATGGTATTTAAGTTAGTGTTTTTAGATATTGAATGCAGTGTATGTGGACAGCAGAATAAGTTACCTAATATAAGCTTGAATTAGATGAATAAGAGAAGAAAAAAAAGAGGGGAGAGGGTTAAAGCTGCAATGGAGTAAAAATAAAGAGAGAGGATAAGTTATAATACCTACATTTTGATGTATTAATTAAAAATGATGTGAATTTATGCATTTCTTGAGATAAGGATAGCAAAAAACATAGTCTTTAAGGTTGTAGAATGAAATAGAAGCAATGAAAAGGTTGGAAAAAAAACCATGGAATCAACTTATCAGATTAAGACTCTAGGACTGTGGTGTGTGAATGGGTGATGCCTGGAATGAGATGAAAGAGAAAAAGATGCAGTGGGAAATATGAGCTACTTAAATGCTCAACAATATCTATATTATATTACTTCATCTTGCTGAATTAAAATATTCATGGTGAAATTTACTGGTTAAGGCTGCACTGATTTGCTGAAAATCACAGTTTATGCAATAATTTCAGAAAGAAGCTAATTAAACAGAATAAATAATAAGAAAAAAAGTGATTAAAGATGAACACTAAACAATTAGTGCATCAATATCCAGGACAAAAAGAGAGAGAGACAGTAATATTTGCTTTAATTATCAAAAAAATCAAAAGTAAAAATTAGCACAGTCATTTTAAAACTAAATAGGATAATTCTTTCCCTGAAGCTCATTCACACTGATAATAACTTGCATTGTCTCTTTATGAACAAGAGTAGGCAGTGTAAAGAGGATTATAATCATGGCTACTAGATAGAGGATGAGAGCCCAGCAGAATTGTATGAAGATCAAGCCCTAAAGATGCTTGATGAGTTAACTTGAGTGATGTGAGAGGTAGAGTAAAGGATAAGTAAGCCTAGATAGCTAATATTAGCTTAAGTTTGTCTTGTGTTTTAGCTTAAATCTATATGTAGTATGGATGCAGTTTCCATCTAGTGTGTTCTAAGAGGTCAGAAAGTAATAAGGGTAGCATGGTATAAGTAGCTATATATAGGTGTGATTTTGCTAAAAAAAAACATATAGCTATATATATTTGAGAGCACAGAATTGCACAGTGAGTATTCTAAGAAGAATAAAAAAATAAAATGAGAAAGAGTCAAAATTGAGATGTTCAAATAGATTGAAAGTTCTAATTAACTGTTGTGTTTAATTTGTGTCTGCCCTATTATTATGGCCTTAGAGGCAAAGCAAAAGGGGTGTGGGAAAGTAAGACTTCAAGGTGTTTAATTTCAGCATACTATATCACAGAAGTTATGATATCTAAAAGAAAGTGAGAGAGATAAATGGAAGAAGAAAGGTTAAATTAGTACTACTTACCCAAGAGCTGCAGACAGCAAGATATATGTGAAGTAACAGAATGCTGAAAAAGAAAATGAGAATTACATGCCTGAATGCCTGGTAACTAAGTATGCTTTCAAGCTTCAATTAGCTAGGTAACATGACATTAACTCATATTTGAACTAATAAGAGGACAAGATCTTTACAGGGACTCCTCCTGGGATCCAGATTGACAAGCTACAGAGATTAAGACAGCAATTTTACTTTGTTTTGCTCTGTTAAATACACACAACCTGCTTATTTTATCATCAGAACTCTTGCTGTGTGCATAACAGCTCTGTAGCAGTGATAAAGGCATAAAGACATAAAGAGCCTCACAGAAATGATGCTTTTAAGAATGAAAAAAAAATAATAATAAGTATAATACTATTATCTTCAAAAGCATCAAATAGGCATCATCAGCTGACATCTGGATGAAAGGAAACCAAGGAAGAAAAAGAAAAAAAGAGGAAACTAGTAAGAAGCAAAACCCCAGTAAGAAAAACAAAATGCTTGATAGACAGTAAAGACACTTAATATTATTTATATAATAAAAGGAATTGATGGGTTCAGATTAAACTTTATGACTACATTAATTAAATGATTACATTTTATTTGACAGGGTAGTTAGATAAATGCATAAAAATAGCATTAATAGTGAATATTTTTTAACAGCTGGGAAGAGGGTAGTTAAACTAGCATATACATACATACATGAATATACACATATCAGGTATAAAATCAGATCAAGTAAGCACAGACAACATACATACATCTTATATTAAATGCAGACCTGGATAAATGAAAAAAAAAGAGCAAAAAAGCAAGAAATGGGAGGAGAGGAAAAAATTAGTATTAGAGCTATTAAAACTAAACTATATAAGTTGGGGGAAAAATCTGGGGATAATTAAATGCATTGACTTGAAGCCATCCTCAGCTCAAAAGTTTAAGGCCAAGAAGAGTGTTAGTGAGTCCCTCTAACTATTGAATAGGTTTTGGGTTTGCCAGAGTAAATAGGTAGTATATAAGTATGCCTAAATGTTGAATGGCTGCTGTGTGTTGTTTGATGCTAATATAATCATCAAGAGATATAAAACAGAGTAGGTATTAAGTACAGGTTATAATAATAGAGATTGAGGGCTCAATAATGAGTATAGAGTAAAATACATTATGTATATTAACAGCATCAGTTTGCATCTTGATAAATGTTCCATTAGAGAGGGGCAGAAATGTCTTAATTATCTGAAAATCTTTCATAAGATAATGATGACTAATGATTGCAAAGCCTGAATTGCATGTAAGGTAAAAGTAGTCATTTAAAAACCAGTTAATGGAAAATCACTGTATAACTTCACCAGTCTAATCACAAATGACAAGTATGATTTGGGGTTGAAATATACTGTTATTATTAGAATAGAAAGGGACAGCCTCCTAATAGATAAGCCACTCAGTGCTATTAGGAAGGATAAGCTCTTTCATAGCTTGATCCTGCAGGACAGACTGGACCCTCTATTCTGTGATTACTTTTGAATAGATGAGCTTTCCAGATTCAAGATCATATACAGTAAAGATTGGGAGTTTATTTTTTGCAACATAGAGCTTATTCTTGCCTAGAAGATATGGAAATTCTTTGGTTGATTGGGACTATAACTTCTTTCCTATTCTGAGATGAATGATGAAGGTCTTGAAAGGGCTAGATAATAAATTAATAAGATAAATCTGATAATTAAGATATATTAGTAGATATATATATAAGATCAACTCTATTAACATAGAGACAGAGGATGCTGGACTTATTAATGAGGAGCCTGGTATTAAGATAATAGTAGTATAGTAATTGTAGGAGGAAATAGCAAAATGGAATCTCCTAATGCAGTGTCATGATATTACCCCTAAGGATATACTAATATACCACATTACTGTCAAGCCAGGCTATATAGTTGCTGGTGGTCACAAAAGGCTGATTATGTAAGAAGGTATGTAGTAGAGTTACTTTATCATGAGAGAAATTATACATTATCTTGGCTAAAAAAAAAAGATGGAGGGTTTAGTATGAAGTAGTAGAAAATAGTAAAAGACTAGATAAATTAAAATTTATCTAGAGTAATGTATATTCAGACTCTGTGATCCTCATCCAGAGTGTGAAGTTATAGCTTGAATTGTAGCTAGTGGTAAATCCAGTCATACTTGCAGATTCATGAAGAAATATAGTGATTCCATAAGGGGCTGATTAGCTTGGGAGTGTAGACTTCCCCAGGAAGGAGATACTTCAAAATAAAAGAGAGACAGTCATTATTAAGATACTCAAATGAATCACAAGAAGAGTTATTAGGCTCAGGTGATGAGGATGAATATTACTTCTCCTTAGTAATATATAGTATACTTAAGGAAGAAACAGTGTAGTGTTAGGAGCAGTGAGGAGAACACTAAAGGGTAACAACTAATATTAGGTTGCTTGATTTAGAGTGATTCCTTTTAGGGTGCCAGCCATGAAGGTGTTGTATGTGTGGATCTGGCTTTAATGGATGGAATGACTAGAGAAGAGAGAAAAGAAAGAGAGAAGAGAGGAAGGAAAAAGAAGGAAAAAAGAGGTATAAGTTTATAAAATAGGGTAGGAGCAATTCAAATATTCTTTTCTCATATATTCCTAATATATAATCATATTAAAAAAGGATATCAACTTTGAGGTTGCAAAGAGGAAAAGTATGTACATACTAGAACTAAAATAGAGAAGAAATAGAAAACTTCTTTACACTATAAAAGTTTTCCATTCTGTCAAAAAAAATTATGCCACAAATTAAAAAAAAAGAGAAAAGAGAAAGAAATCTTATGGAGTTTCCTAGCATCTAAAACTGAAAGAGCTAATAGTTAGAATCTAGAACATTATTAATTGTAATCTAAAGCCTTACATGGTTGGAAAGACAGAGTTGGATGTGAGCAGTGTGGAATTTATGAATTATAGAGATCTTTCTGGTATCTTTAACTCAATAGAGGGCATTGATTTTAATGTGTAACCCTCCCTGATTGAATGTTTCAAGCTCCTGAGCAATATATGATTCAACCTCATAAGAGTGTAAAGAACTTTTAATCTTAGCAAGTAGAATAAGAATGAATGGATTGATATGAAAATAATATATCTTAAAAGAGTATATGATGATGGCATCAGCTTGAATGGGGGTAAATATTTGATTGAGCTATAATAAGAATATCTTAATAAATCTAATTTTTGTTGAGGTTGACAGGTCAGATATCCATGCAAATTGACTGTTTAATATGGGGTAAAGATAGAATCATTTGGAGAATGACTAATAAAATTGCTGGATTATATTATCATTTAAACTATTAATGATGATGATTTGGAAAAAGCAATCTGAATCAAAAAGATCAAACTTGTAGTAATGAATGAGATGATATTCATCATTATCTAACACAATCTCATCATTGTAAGGGTTGGAAAGCCATTTAGAATCACAGTATTTAGTGAAAATCATCTTGCCAGAATGAAGATGACATCCACTAAAGGCTGAGGATTTAATAGTAATGAAATATAGTATATCCCAATCAATGAGAAAAGGGTTCAGATTATTCAAGGTACACCACACCTCTTGAGTGGGAAGGGAAATGACAATAGTTCTAGGAGGTAAAAAGCTATGATTAGTGACTTTAACATATAAAAATGGGAGAAAATGAATATATTAAACTTACTTTAAGTTGGGTGAAGCAACATGAACACAGAAAACTCCTGTAGCATTTAGAAAAATCTATGTAAACCTAGGTTTAAAGGAAAAGGGGAGTTCTATATCATATTATTTACTAGTCTTATTACTAGAAATAACTCTCCAGCAAACTTTAGGCCTATTCAACCATATTATATAATTTTCTTCTGTTAAGAAATAAGTAGTATCTGCAACTGTGTAGAGTAAAGTTGGTTCACCATGATGAAATTTCTTGCATGTATGAATTGAAAAAGGGGGAAGAGGAGAACATCAGAGTTAGCCACAGTAATTATAAACTACAACTATTTTGAGAATATATCTAGAGTGCAGTATAGGTCAAGCTTACACTCAGAGGTAAGACTGAGATGTTTTTCCAAATGTAGCTAATAACTGCTAAAGGTATAATTCTCAATCCAAGTCATATGATATTTCTTCCATAATTTACTAATAGAGACAAGATATAGCACATCTAAAGGTGAGAGCTTCTTAGTAATTAAGCAAGCAATATCATAAGGAAGCTATTCCAAAGAGTTAATATATATATTATTTTAAGTCTCTAGTAGTATATCTAGTTCTTGCAAACTCTTGAGCATCTTGGCTACAAAAAAGAAAGGGGGAGGTAGTATAAAGAAATGAGGAGAAGAAGCAGCTAAACAGTATTCTCTGTATAAGGTTATATATTAGCTTATATTCAAACATTTGTTAAGAGAAAGATGAAGAGGAAGAAGTAAAAACATAGGAATTAGAGTATTTTGAAAGTTATAACTTTTCTCAACATAATAAGGGATTGGAATCTACATTAAGAGGGAAAAAACATGCTAATGTATCTGATTCTCCTCAAGACAATGAAACCTTACATATATGACAGCATAGAATTGCCTGTTAATAGCTAGAGAAATAAAATGGAATGAACAAGGTGGTAAAGTAAAGCTTTTAATGGGAAGAGTACTGATCAAGAAATCCAGAGGTAGGTAATTAATATTTATGTATGAAGAAGAGGAAGAAAAGAAAAAGAGTAGTTGATTTGACACACAGCAGCAGCCAGGTAACACCTGTGTTATTAAATATAATATTAACAATGATCTTTATTGGCCATATTGGTATGAATCAACATAATGACTAAAAATCATTATTAGCCTGAATAAAGGAATTATTCAAATCATTATCCACTAAGAGGCTTGGAATTCAAGGGAAAAGTTCATAAATGAAAGAGATAAAGAGAATAAAAATAGATAAAAGATGAATATTAAACAATTAATACATCAACACCATGGAGGGGATAAAGAGAGAGGGAATTAGTGTGTAAATAAGAAAAGAAATAGGGATTAAGGAGGGAAGAAGACTAAAGGGCCTGATAATGCCATTTTCAAAATTAAAGGAGTTGGATATTGCAATGGAACACATGGATAATAACTTGAATCATCTCTTGATGAATAAGAGTTAGTAGTGCAGACTGGATGGAATAATATATTCAAAGTGCAAGTTTTATATAAGAGTATGGGAAAGATCAAAACAAAAAGGGCAGATCAAAAGTAGAATAAATGAAGGTAATAAAGTAAAGGAAAAAAAAAAAGAGAGAAAAGATGTAAATTTATGTTATGTGATTTGATGAATGCAACAGCACAAGAGCCTCAGAGTGTATAGTGTAGATAAGGGGGTAGTGATAAAATCACAAAAAGAAACAGTAAGCTATTAAAATTGAATCAGGTGAATCCTTTAAGAATAATCCTCATTCAATATATTGATATATATTTGAATTGTCTCTTGATTAATGAGGCTGAGATTGAAAATATTGACCACTGAAGTGTTTCATAGAGACAAAACACAACATAAAGATATGATATAAAAGAGTCAATCAATATGAACAGGGCAAACATTCTTGATTAGTACTTGTAATTCTTGACAGCTACAGGATTAAAGTGATACAGAGCAAATTCCTACATCAGTATATACTATAGTCATAAAGATAGATGGCTCATAAATAAACCCTTTACACTGTAAAGAGTTCATATTAATGGCCTCAGTACATTCTTTTGTAAAGGTACTATCACTCTGAAGAAAGTATGTCTCCATTACAGTAAGATTCTTACATACAGTAGGGAAACCTAACAAAATAAACCCTCCATTAAATGTAGGGCAGAGTGTAGAGGATCAGGATCAAGACTGGTTAAATTATTAGATAATCTCACTATTTAAATCATTAATAATAGTGATATTAAAAAATATAAAATCACAGATGCAGGTGGGGTTTGAAACATGAGACTATTAATATACAAGTCATGTAGTATTATTAAGTAGGATGAACTTCATTATATGTTATAAATACAAGAATAATTTAGAATCATCTGCTGTAATTGACTTCATATAGATGTATGCACTGGTTTTAAGACTGTATGCACCAAGCACTGAAGAAGAGTCTATAACACAAATATAAAGATTATTTTATCCAATGAAATATGAGAATTCATGTGCTTATTTTTAATGGCTCCACAGCAATTCTCCAGTCTTGAGAGACATGATGAAAGTTCTGGGCAGGGCATATTAAGAACTGGGGTTTAAAGAGGGGGGGAGGAGGAGGCAGGGAGATTAAACATACTAATGGGAATATATATGCTGGTAGAGGCATACAATATTTTGATCATTAATAAGAGAGTTATGATTAATAAAATAAATGGGATGACACCTAATAATCCTTTAATACTGACTGGCTGTGTATCTATCAAGGGTTTAATATTAGATCAATGAGAAATTATCCCAGACTACATAATCTCCTGCTGTAGCAAAAAGGGAAAGAGGATATTTCTACTATAAGAATATCCTGCCAGTAGCAAGATTGTAGGATGTTTGGGCTAAAAAAAATTCAAAAGGAAGAAAATAGTTAATCTGATGAAATTAAATAATAAGTGAGAGATATTAGTTTAAATAGTATATCTAACTAAAGATACTTTTCTGCCCCAAGTTTCTTATTTAGAGGCATAAAATATTTTATAAACATGGGCCAGTGGTAAAGCCAGCCATGCTCTTAAATCCATGAGGAGATGTATTTATTCCATGTGTTACTAACAAGCTTTAGGTGGTAGAGTTAATAAGGTGTGAGATATTAAAGAACTAATAATAGATAGTTGCTGTTAAGGTGTTTAAATGGATTGATGAGGCAAGAAGACCCTCCTATTAGAGATAAATCATGCTAGCTATAGTATGTATCAGTTATGTTCTTTGTGGTTTAAATATTATGTGGCAATACAGGAAGGGGGTGTCAGTGGAAATGAAAGAGCACATTAAAAGTAGATCTTCTAATACAACTAGTAATTGAATTAAACTCTTATTTATTATTTTGATAACAGGGGGTAAAGGAAGAGCTAGAGAGAGAAGTAGGAGGTAGAAAACATCAACTAGAATTATAGTATATATTGTTAGTTTATTAGACTGAAAAAGCATAATAGATCTATTATAAAATAGATGGCTGCTCAGTAGCATCAGAGGGGCAGTTTCATAGTATAAATAGCTAATCACACTTAAAATAATGCTAGCTATAACTAACATGAAAACTCTACTATTAAAGCTGAGAAGTTGTTTGACATTAATTCAAGACTACTCTATAGTATTTAATGCATAGAAAAACATGTGTTGAGAGTAACAAAAGAAGATAATTCTTATGAGAAAAAAGAAAAGAAAAAGATGAACACTAAGCAATTAGTGCATCAAATAGTTAGAAAGTCAGAAATATTAATTATATATGAATGCATGAGAGAGATAGAAAAAGGCAGTCATGTAGTTCATATAGTTAGAATTGAAGGAAGCATATGGCCATCAATTTACAGAGGAATTCTATTAAATGAGAGAACTAAGCCTAGTTTGGTTTAGCTAGTAACTAGCTATTCTGTTGGCTGTAGGCCACCCTAGTCCTAAAATAGCTTAGCATGTAGAGAGATTACATATTAGATAGATTCTCACCTCCAAGATCAATATGAGAGTCTTCAACCTAGGCACATATTCTTAACATGCTATTCCTATGTGATGCACTCATTTTATTTACCCCTGAACCCCTGAGCAAGTACTAAAAGCAAAATAAAAGCAAAACACATTCAAAAAGAATTGACAATTAAAAATACTATCTATACCTATAATCAAATGAGTACAGCCTCATAGTCACCAAAAGCATTATTATCTCAGTAGTCAGTTAATTTGAGTGTGTGTGAATTGATGAGATGAATATTGAAATAATTGATTCTAACAGCATGAGAGGAAAGTAATAAGGAATAGCATATGAAAGTCAAATAAAAGTATCAATTAATGAGCATGCTAAGAGATTGGATGGTAGCTTGGTAAAATTAATGACTACTTCAGTCTTCAAGTTGGATGATAGATACTTGACCACAGAAATGCAATATAATAAAAGAAATGTAAGACTAAATCAAAATCATATACTTCAAAGGAAATATATTAAAAAAATGAAGATTATATAGATAGATAGCATCTATTTGTTGTTTGACAAAGATATCATCACTCTGTGGTAAGAATGTCTCAATAACCATCAAGTTTATTAGAGAAGTTGGTTGTCCAATTAATGTAAATCTACCATTAGAGAGGAGGTAAATATACAAGTTGAAAGACCAGTTATAGTATAATTCCTGGAGGATTTCTCCAGTTAAACTGTTGGAAATGATTATAAGATAATCTCCATCATTGTTGATGTCTTGTAGAAGTAACATATAGATTAGGTGTTTCTAACCATTAGGAAGGATGAGCTCCTGAACATGAGAATACCTAATAAACTGAGTATCATATTAAACTGGAGTTGTGATTCTGTAAATAAGATTACCAGTTTGAAGGTCATATGCTACAAGAATTGGAGGGTCATTCTGAGTAATATAGAGCTTGATTTGCCCAACTAGGTATGGATGTTCATCTGTGGAATGTGACCACAGCTATTACCTGGTTTTAAGAGATATAATAATAGTGCTGAAGGGTGTTTTAGTAGCTATTAAGAACTCAGGGTGATATAAGAGTGTATGAAGGAAAGGAAAAAGAATGGGAAGAGAAGGAAGAAGGAGAGAGAGAGAAGAACAAAGAAAAAGGAGTTATATATCTTACTTGAAATAATCATATTCATTAGGATCATATTCTTTATGATTAGATTCACAATGAAGGCATAAGACCCTAGAGGCAGAAAGAAAGATGTCTATATGACAAAAACTAAATTTAATGTCCAATTAAAGTATAGTGAGTGTTCCAAGAGTGTTGCCATCAAATATCCCCCAGTATACATGATGCCTGGAGTTAAAAGCCATATAATCACCTGTAAATACAAAGTAGTTACTGTGGCTAAGCTCATACAGTGATCTTAGCTTGATGTGTTTAAAATCATAGTTTATCTTAGCTATATATAAAAGTTAGTAAAGATAAAACTGCCAGATGGAAAGGTACTATTCCAACACACCTAGTTCCTCATATTATTAGACTTTAATCTGGTAGCTAAGAGGCATGGAATTTTTAATATCCTTAGTGTGATACAGCCAGTGGTGTAGCCAGCCATACTTCTCAATTCATAATGAGATGTATGTTTTCCATGCTTTACAGACAAGCTTAAATTAGCAGATATTATTAGGCTTAAGATTCTCTAGAATCTGGCAAAGAATATCTTAATTAAGGTATTGAATGGGATCAAGACATTTTGTAGGCAGTTCTTTTTGAGAGGAATGAGAGTCACTTTGATTGATATTCTCCATTTTTTTTTGTTGCTCAAAAAAAAATGACTCATTGCAGAATGATGTAGATGAAAAGGGGAGAAATAGTATGAATAAAAGTTGATGTTATCTAAAGGTAGATTCAGTGTTTATTAGTTATTATAATCAGTGTATATAGCTCAGCAGAGTAGGTTATTTGGTTGAAATCAGCTTGAATTTTAGTAGAATGCAGAAAAAAGGGTGGGTGAAGCTGCAATGTGAGTAAAAGTAAAAAAGAAGGGAATATAATGCATCTAAATGTACCACTTAATTAGAAATGATGCTAATATGTGTATTTCTTACATTAAAGACTGTAGAAATGCTGTATGTGAAGCTGTAGAATGTTATGCAAGAGGCAGAATAATAGAGAATATTATGAGTTTAATAAAGATAGGGGGACTATAGTAAATGATTTAGGGAATAAAATGGAATGACATAGAAGGATATGTTTACAAGTGTGGCTTCTAGGTAATGCCTGTGTTATTTGAATCCCCTAATTTAAAGGCTAAGAGTGAAATTTGCTGGCTAAGGCCATACTGTGTTGCTGATATATCTTTACCAGTTAATCAATAGATTAGGGACTATGGATCATCTTTTGATTTATAAGAATAAGGAGTATAATTCAGACTTTTGGGGGAGTAAATTATATAATCTTGAAAAGAAACAGAGCTTGTAGAGTTTGATGGAAGAGGTTGATTGAATTGCAAACTATTAGTTGAGAAACTAATAATATACATTCCTACAGTGTGATCTATATGGTAATGTAGCCTGCAAGAATCATAGGCAACATGAATTTATTATAAAAATATCTATAGATATTACTATGTAATGATAAAAATGATAACAGACAGGAGTAGGCTTGAGCTGAAAATGAATGGCTGACTATATATAAAGAAATAGATATATATATATATATAAATATTAGTACAGTTAAATTAACATATAATGTAGAGAAGGAATATAATTAAATAGAGAATGAGATGAAGAAACAATTAGAGGGAGAGAGAGAGGAGGAGGGGGGGATAAAGGGGAAGGAAGGTAGAAGATAAAAAGAAGATATGAGAGTAACTAAAAGTGAAAGATATATATTGAAGAGAATAGCTGCTACTGATTAAATGCTATGTCTTAAATGCATCTAGTACTAAAAAGCTGGAAATCAGAGACAGTGTCAGCAATAAATTCTAGTTGGAGAATAAGGTGTAGGAATGTGATAGAAAAGAATCCATCAATATGAATATGTAGTGATTTTATAATAGTAAGATCCAGTTCATTCATATCATCAGCCTGATGCTCTTGAAGTGGGACAGAGCAGAGTTTTCCTTTGATATGGGTTATAATAATGAGGATTAAGGGCTCAATCACAAGTATAGAGTAATATATACCATGTAAAGTAATAATATCAGTTCACTTCTTAGTAAAAGTTCCATCAATCTGGGGTAAAAAGGTTTCAATAACCCTAATGTCTTGATGGCAATCAGGGTGATTGATGATGATAAATTCTCAATTAAGTATAGAGTAGAAATAGAAGTTGATGGATCAATTCTAGTAAAATTATTACAGAACTTCATCAGTTAAACTGTTAGTTATAGAGACCTAGAGAATTTAATTAAGATGAGCACCATTGCAGGACTGAGAGATGTACTCTTGATAGACAATGCATTCATTACTGTTAGATAGGATAAGCTCTTTGATTGTGCCATTATAGTGAAGGAGTTTAACTATGTTGCCTGTGATGGGTTTGGAATAGACAAGATTGCCTGATTTGAGATTATATGCAGTAAGGACTGATGAGTTGGATTTACAAATATAGAGCTTTATTTGCCTAATAAGGTATAAAAACTTATCTGTAGAGTATGATCACCACTATTTATTGATTTTGAGACACATAATAACAGTTCTGATAAGGCAGCTATATTATGTGTGATATAATTAGAGTATCAAAAAGGTAATACCTTATACAGGATGTGATAATAGATAAGGAGAGGAAGAGGAGAGGTAGAGAGAAAGAACAAGAAAGAGAAAAAGGTTCAGAACATACTTATAAATGTATGCCTTAAAATGCAAACATAATACATCTTGAGCATTAATAAGGATATTAGTATACTAATAAGATATGTAGTACTCAGGTTGAATCCTACAGGTTAGACTAGGTATATGATCTTGAAGTATTTACTAATAAATCACATTATCCTGCATCTAGATGATATAACTGCTGATGATGACAAAGCATTAACTGTAGATATACTTATCTAATAAAGTAATATAGCTGCTGTTGAATCTGTAAAGGGTTCTAGCTGGAGAATAAATATAGAGATTAGTAAAGAGCACATAGATTAGGGATAATAGCTGCTTTAACTATATCTAGGTCAATATAATGCTCTGCTTTAAGCTTCTTGTTAAGAGATATGAGAGTGGGTGAAAGCTGTTGCTAATGATAAAGCCAATCATACTCATAGATCTATGATGTGATGTATTGATTTCACACACAGTTGACAAGCTTCAGGCAACAGACTTGACTTGAGGGGAGGTACTGGACAACTAAAGACAGACAGTCATTATTAAGGTGGTGAAATGAGTCAAATGAGCTACTATATGACTCAGGTGAGCATGAAGGCTGCTTTACTGCACTGATTGATGATATCTGCATGGCTGAATGAAGGTGTCTTGCATGCAGTAGAAAATAAAGATAAAAGAGAATAGTAAGTATTAGTATGTTAATAGAGTCAGCATTATTTTAACTCTATTCTTAATGCTATTTCATTGGGGATGTAAGAGTAAGTTCTTTAAGAGACTATGATGGAGATAAATGAAAAGAAGTCCTATGCATAATCTGATAAAACTTGCAGGAATGAAGAAAACCTACCTTCCTCAGATGGAAGGGATGATCATATGATTCCATGGGAGTTAGAGAAAGATTTTAGAAGAACCTGGAATCATATCCCATGAAATTCTTAATAGTAATATTGTAAAATTTGCAAGGTGAAGGGAAGTAATATATGTATAGGCTTAGTATAAATAAAACTATGTATATAAAAGAAAATTTAAGGTACAGGAGAGGAAGTACTGACTGAGATTATACTGTTAAGAGTTAATGCTTTGAGGAACTAAAAAAAAAGGAGAGGGGGGGTAGAAAAAAACCTGAAATAACTGCCTAGAAACATCATTATCATTATTAGATATATTAGTAACTTAGTTTCATGGGTAGAGAAGCTGCCTGATCATTCAATATTTAGCTCAGAGTGAAAGGTAGTGTAGTACACTATCTATTAAAATACTTTTTTATAGGGAGTATAAAGTAAAAAAAAAAGGGGGGGGGAGGGGGGGGTGAAGGATGCAGAAAGAGTAAGAAAGATGAACACTAAGCAATTAGTACATTAAGCTATAGGAAAAGGTGGAAAAGGAGAAAGTAATAATGAGGAGATGTGATGAAGAAATCAAATAGGCTGGTGAGTAATGATTAGGTGTGAGGTTGAATAATAAGTAAATGAAAATAATACTAAAATAGGGTTAGTAAGGTATTATATATTGATAGGAGAGAGAGAAAGTTAGAGCATACAGTATATAGATAGACTTATTAGTGTTTTTCACTAATAAGGTTAAAAATGAAACAGCCAGATTGTAAGCTACATTATCTAAAAGTCAGAGGGAGTTAGCTGAAGGGTTTATTTATCAACAATCTTAACATTAGTAAAACAAGCATTGAGGCCTTTAAGGTCAATGATAGGTTTTAGGGCTAATGCCTGGAAGTATCAATTAATTGGCATTTACAAACAGTTACTAACTAGTAGGTATTTTTTATTACTGATACAATCTTTAAGTAGGATAAAGTATAGTGTACTCTTAATCTAAATTACAGCAGTAAGGGTAGACAGCTTTATAATAATTAAGGGCTGCTTGAAAGAACTGATGTCAATAGCCTGTGTGTATTACTTTGAAAAGGTTCCATCATTCTAGAGTAAGAATGTTTCAATAATTCTTAAGTGTATGAAGGAAGCAGGGTTTCTAATAGTCATAAATCCTCCAGTATAAGAAGGATAGGGGCAGGAACTGAAGAACAAATGTTGAGTAAATTATTAGAGAATTTTACCACTTAAATTGCTCAGAACTGTAATCTGGGAGGCTAAATGAGCATAGCCTTTAATAGGGTACAAAAAGATAGACTTAATATAGATAAAATATTTAGTATCATTAGGAAGGACAATCTCCAACATATCTGCATAGTAGATGATATATTAAGTGTCAACTTTGGTAGCCATCTTCTTGTAGATCATACACCTAGATTGCAGATCATATACTATAAGCATTAGGAGATCATATTTAATAAGATAAAGCTTATTTTAACTAATAAAATATGGAATCTCATTGGTCTTGACTGGCTACCATACTTCCCCAGTTGGGAGGCACATAATGAGGATCCTGAAGATAAGGAATTAATTAGCTACCTAGAAATAAATCACAATTAAAATAAAAGAGAGAGAGATAGAGAGGGTAGTGAGACATATATAAGAATATTATTATAAATATAGAGATACAGAATATCATTAGCATTGAGAAGTATTTAAGTGTATGAAAGATGAAAGTAAGAGAGAAGTAAAATCTCCTAGTAGGTAACTACTGTCTCACTTCTCAGAATTTACTAATATAGTTTGTGATGTTCAAACCAGGCCATAAAATTACTAGCAGTTGCAAAGCATTGCAAGGGATTATAGTTTTAAGATACTATTAGCTTGCCACAGGAGAGCTTATGTGTAGTCCTGGCTAAAGGAGGAAATTAGGCTGCAAAGAGAAAAGTTAGAGATGATTATAACATACCTAATGCTGTGTATATTTAGGCTCTGAGCTATAGATCAAGAGACATGAGATGCTTGATGAGTTAAGATCAGTAATATAGACAGCTATGCTCTTAAATCCATAAGAAGATGTATATATTTTAGTGTTAGCTAACAAGCTTCATGCAGCAAACTTCAGCTGATGATATATACTAAAGAATTAGAGAAATGCAGTCATTATTAAGATACTCAAATGAATTAAATAAATTGTAGCAAGATGAGAGTTCAGAGCTCAGCAGGATTATACTAGAAGTAAGCATCTTAGACACTCAATGAGATGTTGAGTGACATGAAAGGTACAGTCAGAGAGGATAACAAGTCTAAATAGTTTGTATTAGCTCAAGTTTATTATATATATTATTACTAGAGATTCAGTTGGTATCTAGTAGATTCCATTGATTCAGCAGGATAGTCATATAGAATGACTATACATCTTGCTCAATTTTGAGAAGAAAATGCATGATTTTTTGCAAAAACAGACACAGTTGTGTATATTTAAGAGGAAAGAATGGGAGTAAGGAGTCCAAAACAAATAAAATTGAAAAGTAGTAGGAGTACTGATCAAGATTAGATGATGACAAGGAGAATTGTGAAGAGAAAGAGGGAGGACTAGAATTTTATATTTACTAGTAGTTAGATTAATTAATACTGCAAGATGTATTAGTAATAACTAGTAATATATGCTTGATTTTTATGGTGATAAGAAAACATAATATTGAGATATAAATAAGTAGTGATTTTATATTCCTCATTCTCTCACTTTCCATAAAGCTAACCCTCTAACCTGTAATCCTAAGGGGCAAGCAATTAGTGGACTGGAAATGTAGTATTATAGAAATAGTGCACAGTATAATGTGATTATTAACATGGTTAGAGGCAGATGAGACATACCATCCACATAATAAATAGTGGTTTTTTATATTCCTCATTTCCTAATCCTCCCTAAGACTAACCCTCTAATCCTAACACTCTAAGTTCCAGTATTAAAATCTGATCATTAATAAGTAAATTCACTTACTTACTGTATCTAGAGGGAGGGAGTGTTGTAAATTATTGTAAATTGAAATTTGCAGGATTAATTACACCCATAATGACTTCAATGACAAGAAGATAGTTTATAAAGGCAAATAGTAGGCAATTAAAAGATGAACACTAAGCAGTTAGCACATCATACCCATACATTATGTGAGATTAGGAGAAAGAAGAGAGGCAGACAGAGGGAAAAAAAAAAGAAGCAGTAATTTATGAAGTAAAGTAAAGCAATGTTTATATTAGCTTCATCCTGACTAACTATAGATTTCTTATGCTGATTGGGAGTCTTAGCAGAATGATATGATCTGATTGATGTGAATTTAAACTGTTATCATATGACTCAAGTGAAGAGCAGTAATGTGACTTAAGCCTTAATATAACCTTTTCTTTTGTGGCTGAGTGTCATCTCTCCTGCAGACCTCATGTTGTGCAATTCCTTTGAATACTAGTACTAAGAGAGGCTCATGGACATTCAGTATTTTTTTTAATGGGGAAAGGAAATGCCATAGAACTACTGGTGCAGCTAATACATTAACTAGGCCTAGTTAGGTACTAGTAAGGGCCTCTTCTCAGGGGCCAAGCCTGCTCAGGCCTTATATCAGCCATGCCTCTTGTAGAGGCTCCATCCTGACAGGGCCTAGATTAAAAGCTAGTTATTATTGGAGTCTGGAGGAAGGGCAGGCCTAATATATGAGCAGTTAATTGCACTAACACTAATTTGATAACCTGGAAAAAAAAAACCTCTTCTGTATTACATAAAAAGTGAATAGCATTGCTGAGAGGATAAAGGCATAAAGGACCTCCTAATAAAGATGTGCTAGAGATGCAAAAGAAACAACAATAAAACCAGTATAATATGATTAGATCTGAAACCATCAAATGGGGATTCTAACTGATAACTTTGGGAACCTCCATTAAGAAACACAAGGTGAAAAAGATGGAAAAGAAAAAGCCAAAAGACAAATAAACAAAACATTGATGATGGGTAACTGATTTAGTACATAAGGATTTAAGATAGAGAAAGTAAATTAAGATAAATAAAAAGATAAAGAATATAAAACTAAAGAGAGAAAATCCAGCAACACAAAAAGTTCTATTCATAGTTAAAAAACATTGCAGCTCCAATGAGAACAAAGTGGATAAAAGATTTTACAAGAAACACAGGGGTTAAAAGGTGAAAATTAAAACTGAAATAGCTATACTATTATATAGATTCCTGAGATATAAGCCTTTACTTGTATTTGTTCTTGTTGAGTGAGTTGAAGGTCAGTAATATATCAAGCAGACTTATTTAGTACTGTAATAGGCTGAAAAGATGTCACACACAGTAATCAGTTAATTGGGATGAGCAAATAATTCAAAAAAAATTTCTTTGTTGTATGTTAGCTACAGTTTTCAAGTGCCATGAAGTAAGAAGTATCATTGATGAAGCTAAGAGTAATAGCTATAAATGCCTGAAGGTATAGGCTGATATGATTGTAATTTCCTGGGTTAATAGTATCTATTTGCTTCCATGCAAATGTCCCATTATACTGTGACATATATGTCTCAATAATCTGAAGATACTCCATAGGAGAAGTGGGACATTCAATAAATTTGAATCCTTCATTAAAGATAGATTGAAGATATGAGCTGCATGACCAAGGCTAGAAAAATTACTGGAGAATTTGACTAGTCATGCTATCTACAACTATTACCCAAAATTGTTTGTGATTTTTATATGCAGGTGTGCAAAAAGTGTCCATATATATAACTTATTTACTCCCTTAGGGTAGAATATACTCCATTGAAGCTTAAACATAAATAAAGAACTTAACTGTGTTTTTAGTAGCTAATTTCATGTAGATAGGGCTATCATATTTAAGGTTGTAGGCTCCAAGAGATGGAGGTTCAAGTTGAGCAACATAAAATTTATTTTTTCCAATTAGGTATGGAACCTCATTTGATGAATATAACCACAATTCTCAGCCAGTATTTAGACAAATAATAATGATCCTAAAAAAATGAAGCAAAAGAGGGCAGACATTGAGCATTAATGAGCTATTTATAGGTATATCAAAAAATATCAATAGAGTAAAGGGTACTGAATGTACATGAGATTAATATCATGAAACTGCAGATAAAGAGTGCTAGTATCATTAAGAAGTAGTATGATGTTGAGAAAATCACAGTGAGATGTACTTAAGAGTAAATAATAAATCAACATTTCATGGTATGAACCAACTATATTATAATTTTAGGTTTACCAAAAAATGAACCCATCATCAAACCACACAATGTAGTTACCTGCTATGGTTGAAAGCTGTGTATATGCATACTTTTCCATTAGAATGGCTTTACCTTGTGAGAAGCAGTAGAACATCATGGCTAAAGGGAGGTTTTTTTTAGTCAAAAGAAATAAATAAAAGATGCCAGTTGATAACATACCTAGTGCTGTATATTATTTGACTTGGAACTACAATTAAAGAGATAGAAACTGAGCTTTAAACTGTGGCCAGTGATAAACCCAGTCCTGATTGCTAATCCATGATTTTATGTAGTTATTTTATATCCTACTAATGAGCCTGAAGCAGCAGACTGTACTGAGCAGCAGATTATTTAGAATAAAAGAGAGATAGACTGTACTGAGAGATTTAAAGGGGTCAAGAGATCTAATGGGTAGTCAGGATGGATCCACTTGAATTTTACTCATCTTGGAGATTTTCATGCATTAATTTCTTGATAGAGCCAGATAGGGAAAGAGGGAGAAAAAGGAGAGGAAGGGCAGAAATAGTTACATTAAAACCTGTGATTAGTGCTTAGTTTCTTATATGCATTATTTTTCCTTGTGGATGTTGTCAGAGAGGCCTAGGAAGTTGATCTGTGTGCTTGTCAAGTATTAATGGAAGGAGAAAAGGACAGAGAGATAGAAAAGGAGAAGCTAGAATGTAGATAGAAATGTAGGTGCAATCTCCTATCTCACCCTCTATAGGAAGTGTGGAAAATAGACATAATGGCTGGATATATAGTTTTTTCCTGATAATAAGACTAAACCTGTATTAATAATACTATTATAAAGCTGGGCAAAATCCAGTGGGCAAGGATAGTTAATAAATAATAAAGAAGAGGGTAAATAACTAGGTTGGAACAGAATAGTTTATTAGAAAAGTAAAGAGCATTGAATAATTAATACTAACCCTGAAGATATCATGTGGCAAAAAGGCCAGGCAATTGATCTGGATAGATCAGGCAAAGTCAAAGTATGGGAAAAGAACAAAAATTGAGACTAAATAGAGGAAAAAAAAAGAAATAAAAAAGAAGAACATAAAAAAGAGTGTAAAATCCACCAACTTAACATTGTAGGTAGCAAAAAGATATTAAAATAGAATAAGTAATTGTTTTTGGGTTAGAGAGTTGAAGAATATTGCACAGATTTATCCTTACTTGAAGAGGTAAAACCTGATAACCTCCAGGAGGTCAGTGTTCATTCCTGGAATTATTCCTGATTTATAGAGAGTAAATGATTAATCACAGGGGACTGAGAAGCATTAGTTAGTGAGCTTTTAAACTTTGAGAGTATACTTTTAGAGTAATACACTACATACATTATTATAGAAAGAGGTAATACCAAAAGGGAGGAGTTCTTGACTAAATATGACAGGGTCAAAATCTAACTGTAGAAGAATAATAGTTGTTTGTTGTTTAATAAACATTTCATCACTCTATGATATGAATGTCATGAGAAAACAGACATATAAGTTGAATTTAGAGTAAACACAGAATTTAAATCCTTTATTAAATGTTAGTTGAGAAGAGGGCATTTCATTAAGATAATGCTGAATTTACTGGAGAATTTAACTAGTTTAACTATTAACAACAATTATCTGGTAAGAGGTATGATTAGTGGATATCATTAAGTAACTATTACTACTACTATCATTACCTTGAACATCTGATACCCTTACATGATAGAGAATGTATTTCTTGCTATTTAGAGTAATAAGCTCAAATACATCTCCATTTAAGAATCAATCCTCAATATTCTCAATGACTTATCTTTTATAGAGGAGGCTTCCAGATCTAAGGTCATATACAACAAGTGGTTCTGAAGAGCTGAGTTAGCATGTATAAAGCTTACTCTACTCAATAAGATAGGGAAACTCATATGTTGGATGTGACTACAATTCTCATGTGATTTGAAGGGAGATAATGTGGATTCTAATGACAAATTATTGATGAGCTATTACCAAGTATAGAATATTAAGAAAATGTATAGGAAAGATACCTAGAGGTGTTAGAGAAAAGTTAAACACAAATAATATCTATATCATTGAGGTAGATGTTAGCCTCACATGAAGAATCATCAAATGAAATAGTATATTTATGCTGACTTGAAAGTAATGATTACATAGAGATAGAACTGTAATTAATAATCTATTAATATAAAATTCCTCCTTTGAATCATACAATATAATTTCCTGCTATCTACACTTCATCATTGAGAGAATATTCATACAAAATAGTTGCATTGCCTTGGGAGAAGTTGTGAAATGTATGTGCTACAAACCCAGAAATTAGTAATAGTAGATGCAAATAAGAAGGAAAATAATATATCTAGAGATATATATTGCTTGACCCTGAGGTCTAGTTGAAGAGAGGACAGGTAGGCATGAAACTTAAGCCAGTAATGAAGCTAGCTGTGCTCTTAAATTCATAATGTGGTGTGATTACTCCATGTACAGTTAATATGTTGAAGCTGGCAGATATCAATGGGTGATACCTGCTGTATCATCAAGTTAAGACAGTCTCTATTAAGCCAATGAAATGGATTCATAGAGCTGCTGAGCTTTTATTAGAGAAATTAATATTACTATGTTAGATTTGAATTTACCATATTTTAGAGCTCAGGCAAGGGACTGTCAATAAACTGAGACAATGATGTGAAATGTTATTTAAAAAAGAACTACCATGCATAAAAATTGAGAAGTTGTGTAGAGATGTGTAAAAGAGAGAAAAGATAGCTAAAGAGGATGAAATTATAAAAGTGGTGATGAATATAAAGTCAGTTGGTGGGTTTTTTTGGGGTGGGAAGAGTCAAAAAATAAAATAGTAGCTAAGCCTCATTTAGAATAATATATTTCTTTATCTTAATGTATCACTTGATGGAAGGAAAATCCACACAAGTAGGGAGTTAGTATTCTAGGAATAGGGAAGAAGAGTAAAGAAGAAAACTTAAGAAAAATTGAGAGAAGAAAGAATAAAGATAAATACTAAGCAATTAGTGCATTAATTTCTAAAGAGTAAGACTGTTGAAGATAGGGAGAGAGAAGAGAAGAAAGATGAAATAAAAAGAGAGAGAGAAGAGAAGAAGAGTAAAATAAAAAGATAGAGAGAAGGGGAGAGAAGCTATTATTATAATTCATATAATTTCATAAAATGAAAAAGATAACTATTTTTTAAGAGAATAGTTCTAGAACTAGTGTGGAAAAGGATTCTGTAAAGGAACAAGAAGATAAAAAACTAACAAACTTCAAAATTGGAGGAGCTAAATGTAGCTATTATTTGGGTCAGAAAGCTCTACCTAAATGTGTCCTTATCCAGAGAAATAGATATTTTGAGGATAAAAATGTCAATTCTGCAGCTCCTTGATGAGCTGCTGTAAATCTAAAAGTAAATCTTTATTCATATGAATCATATTTTCATTCATATTAGTCAGGGTGTAATTTGCAGCTCCATGAGGACTAGACTCTTTAATTGACATGGTATATAGCTGATTGCCAGAGTTAATAATACTAATAGAAAGTGACAGATGAATAAAAATATCTTAATGGCTGATTCTATACTCTAGATTTATGTAAATAACTTCTGTATGCTTCTTAACAAACATTCCATCACTTCACAGAAGGAATATCCTGATTGAGTGAAAAGAGGGTTCACATGGCTGAGAGTAGATATAGGACTGAAATCCTCCATTAAATGTGAGTTTATAATGGAGGATCCCCAGTATGTTATATTCAATCTATTAAAGTATTTCCCCAGTATGAGTGGTAAGAATGGTTGTATGGAAAGTCATATCAGATGAATGATCAGTTGGAAATGTAGGGCACATATAGATAATATATTTAGTACTATTAGGGTAGATAATCTCCATTGCATTGGTACAATCATATAGGAATTTAGCATCCTCAGGTGTAGTTAATTTGGTATAGATGAGTTTGCAGGATTTAAGAGTATATACACTGAGTATTAGCAGGTTCTTTTTGTATGTATAAAGTAGATTCTTGCCAATCAGATATAGAGTACTATCATTCTCTAAGAACTGTAACTGCCATTCTCTGGTGTTGAGGGAGATGATATGAAAGCTAATAGTAAATAGTATATTAATTATTAATAGCTTTAGAATAATAAGAATTAATGATATAATGAATCTACCTGGTCAGGAAACTGGGAAGACTTAGACATATGATACCCTGAGTGTTGAGGAGGAATTTAGTGGACTAAAATATATTGTAAAGAGGTATCTTATAGGGCCAAGTGATTTTATTACTAGCATAGATTTACTAATATAAGGTCACATTGTCCAACCAGGTTATATATTTACCCTCTATTTTGAGGGAGGGTGTGTTTGGATATCTCTGAATTATAGTTAGCTTACCACAGGAGAACTTGCAGAATGTACAATCTATAAACCTGAGAGTTAATAATAACATATGAAAAAGAGCCAGGAAATAATATATCTAGAGATATATATAGACTGGGTCTGAGTTCTGATTTAATTGATGCAAACTGAACTATAAACAGCAGCTAATAATGCAAGTGTCCATGCTCTTTAATCCATGAAGTAGCATACTTATTTTATGTGTTGTTGACAGCCTGCAGGGTACAGACTTCATAAGACAGAAGATATTAAAGTACTAATATTAGACAGTCAGTATTGAGATGCTGAGCTAAATCAAAGTAGTGAGAGAATAGATTTTAAAGGGGTACTTCTTGGAATTTTGAATGATCATCCATTGTTTGGATTATTAAGAAACTAGTGAGTAATATTAATAGAAAAGAAAGTCTCAAGGGCTCATCTATATAAATTAAACATGATTAGTATAATTCTGAGTTTATTTTGATCTTTACATATATTCTAGATTACATCTAATTAATATTAGTGTATAGAGAAACACATCTGACACCTAGGATGTTGCTAAATCCTGACAATGAGAGAGGTCAGATTAGTGCTATAGAAACAACAAAAAGAAAGAATATGAGATTTGAGTGGGGAAAAGAAATGAAAAGAATACAAGATACACTATATGTAAGATCAAGGAGGTAGAAATAGAAAGTAAAAAGCTTGAAAAGCAGTGAAAAAGGCATGGGATATAATACTCACTGAGATGATTATTTCAGAGTATTTGGATAAGAATGGATGAAGAGAATTAAAGACAGTAGAAGATGAAGATATAAGTAGGTTGATAAGACTAAGCAATTAATATACCTAAATAACACTGTAGTTTACTGGGGGGTGGGTTTATTGAGCCTATTAACTAATATACCACATAACACACAGAGTGCAGAGAGATAAACAGAAAAAAACAGTTAAATAAGAAGAAAAAAATGCAAAAGATGAACACTAAGTAATTAGTGCATTATGAGTAGAGTTAGAGATTTGAGGAGTTCATCAAAATTCTTGGGTTCTTCTTCCTCAACTGCAGTGTGATGGAGTTCATAGTTTTAGATATATAGATCTTTCATTAATTTGTGCATTACTAGAAGCTGATTCTGGAGGCTACAGAGCTCTTCTTGGACCTTAAGAAAGGTTAATGAGAATGGGTTAGAGGAGTAAGATTAGGAGCTTAGTTCTTTAATTTTCAGTTCATAATTTTCCTGCTTCAAATCCACAATGAAACTCTTAAGATCTCAAATAGAGACCTTCAGGGACATCTCTTCTTAAAGTAGTTTCTTCTCCTTATCTTGTGATTCATCCCAACTATATGAGAGCATTGAGAAATTAGGGGAGGTAGAGACCCCTACTTTAGGGGCTGGCCTATTATTAAGGAGAGTTTCAAGTTTGTGAGTGTAGAGCTTGAGTCTATCAGCTTTGTGTTACATGGACATGAGCTTGCAATCATGTCTTTTTAAGGTAAGGAATAATATTGAGATTGAATTTGGATCTCTTGTGGTTTTGCCTCTTCTTGAGGGTTTTAATAATATCATGACCTTTAAAAGGGGATTAAAAGGAGTTTTCAATGGAATTCAGAGCAGACAGATTATGTTGTATAGCATTATAGAAGTCATTAGTTAGATAGATCATATTCCCATTAACCTCCATTCTCTAGATATTAATGTAGGGTAATACCATACTCCCCCCCTCCTCATTGATGCTAGTTAAGTGGTTTCAGGGGCAGTAAGTCATATTGTCATTATAAACTAGGTGTTGGTGAAAAGTGGATGATAAGAATCTATAAATATTTTATTAGTATTTTAATCTTTAAGTTTTTATTCTTTTTTTTTTTTGTGAGTCCTGAGGATGATACAGCTGCATTGACAGTAGGCATTAAGCTGTAATAAAATAAGAATAGGAAGTTAGCTCAGTCTGACATGTAACTCAATGTGCTGAAGATACTCTCCCTTGAGTAAAATACTGAAATAACATATAATTCAATTCAAATAATGTGATATTTGTGTATATTTACCACTAAAGAATTATAGGGCCAAGATAAAGAACAGAAATGAAGAAGAAAGGGAAGAAGATAGAGAATACTTACTGTGATTAAATAGTATTATATGGAGTCTCTAACTGGAGGCACATAAAAATAGACACTGAAGAAAGGTAATAAACAGGAATGTACTGTAGAGAGCCAGGACATCATAGGTGAAGAAAAAGAAATGCACACATTAAAAAAGTCAAGATAGATATATAAAAGAAATAATATGAAAAGAAAGAATTAATAGCAAGATTAATATGATGAAGTATGAAGGATTATATCCAACTACATATCTATTTAATATTCTAAGAGCCTAAAAGAAAAAAAAAGAAAAATAGTAGCATGACTATAACTAAAGAATTACCTGACAATCAGGGTGAGTTCACATACTTACCCTTGCTTGAATTTGGTGCTGATGAGAGAATTGGAGGCTAAGAAGAGTATATAGAGATTAATTCCTTTTCAGAAGATGATGGGTTCCTTTAATATAAAGAAATTAATTAATAGGGAGGTCAAGTACATTTGAAGTATCTTAATGGCACTTAGAATGACTCTCATTATTGAATTGGTAGGAGGAGAATATTCTATCTCCAAAGCCAATCAGAAGTGGAGTAGATAGCTTGATGGAGAATTATTTAATAGGCTGTCCTACTAGATTAATTACATCTATTTACTGGCATGTAAAAGTTCTGTTGCTCTGTAGCAGAAACATAATGCTAATTATAAGGTTAAGGTTGAGAGTTTCAATAGAAGAGAAGAGAAAAAACCCTCCACTAGGTGTTGAATGAGGAATGAAGTTGTGCAAGAAATTAAAATTAAGATACTGAAGAATATTACTACTATTACTATTAATAACTGTTGTCCTGATATAGTATTAACTCTAATTATCTATATTATCACCATCAAGAAGAGAGGCAAGAAAGATCAGCTGTTCAGTGCTGTCAGATAGAATGTACTTAATTGCATTGAGGGAGAATTCAGTAAGCTCTAGAAGACTCTGGGTGTAAAGATGCTGACCAGATTGAAGATCAAACATGCTAAAAGAATAAGATTTATTAGTATAGATGTAAAGCTTACTACAGCTAATTAAATATAAAATGCATTTAGAATCTTCTAATGAGAGTAATTATTCTCTAGTCTCCATATTGATGATAATAGTACTATAAGAGAGTAATATCCATTAGCTATCTATAAAGATAATATAATTAAGAGACACTAAGATCAAATAAATCTTGAAGAGTGGTTCAGCTGCATTCACACACACAAGATACCTATATCACTAATGAGGATTAATGTGAACTCTACTGAGATATTATTAGGGATACTCTTCTAACCACACAGAGTGCAGCTATCATCATTGCTAATTTACCAATATACTATATCATTATGAAACCACACTGCATAATTGCCTGCTATAACCAGCCTGGGGGCTTATATGTATCATTGATGCATAGTGGCCTTGCCTCAGTGGAAGATATTAAAGGTTTTTACTGGAGAATATAAAGTCAGCTATATAGCAAGTAATAAAACATTAGATAACATACCAAGAGTAATGTATTTCCTCATTCTTTACTTGAGTTTAAGTGAGGTAAACTGGGCCTTGAACTGCAGCCAGTAATAAAACAAGCCATTCTTGTAGATTCATACTGTAATACTTACATTCAAGGAGCAATTAAAATATAAAAGGTCATAGGCCTTCATAGGGGAGAGATACTTGAGGACCAAAAAAATGCACTCTAGGAGAAGATGGAGTAAGAGATCCCTGAGGTTTACAGAGAAACTTAGTTAGCTAGAATTCTGTACTATCTAGTGGCCAGTCATTTTTGTTCTAAGTAATGATATTATAATAGAACATGAAAGATCAATGATTTCTATATAAGTAATATCAGTCTTACTTCATATTTGTGTACTATATGTACTCAGGAATCAACAGACTGTGAAGCTGGCAATATGTGGCATAGAGGAGAGATAGATAACTAACTACTATAGTGAGTAAATTTGATTGATGCTAGGAGAAAAAAGAGAAAAAATCTTGAGATATATACAGCTATGAGCTGCCCAGCAACATACTATTATCATTATTATACATTTTTGTGGTGTGCTTTGTAGCTGTGCTTTGATTGAATAACACTGGGAACTTACTGTCAAGTGAGAACAATGTGCTTTACTTATGATTATTTATTGAACTTAGGAATAGATACTCAAATAAAGAAGAAAGAAAGGGATGATGAAGCAGTTAAAGATAAACACTAAGTAATTAGTGCATCAAGTTGAGAGTATCAAAGAGAGGGGGTAAATGGAAAGATAGATAAGACCTAAAGAAATATAGAGGTAGAGAGAGTAAGATAATAGAGAGAGTAAGTCACTTAATAAACTGTGGTTAGTAGTAGATGCAGCCATGTATCCATGAAGCAATGTATGGATTCCAGAAGCTCATAATAAGCTTTACTTGGCAAACTTGTATTAAGAGAAAGATGTAAGACTTGAGGGCTGTCATCTGCTATGTGAGAGTATCAGATGAAGGGGTATATGCTATAAAAATACTAGTAGATTAGAACTACAGGCCATTTTTTTTTTTTTTTTTTAGAAGGGAGTTCAACATCATCTACCATATTAACTGCTTCATGCTTGAGAGCTTCAGAGCTCTGAATGTTAGTTTTCAGACTATTAGTATGTTGAGAATCTCATCCTCCAGGCACAAATTAAATGCTGAACATACAAAATTGATGTCCCATTGAATCCAATCAATTTATAGCTTATTAGCTGGCTTCTGCAAATAGTACAAATGAGTATACAGTGTATACCTTAGTTCCAAGTTGATAAAAATGCTTCACCTGAGGTAGCATATTTATTAACAGGCACCATAATATTATATAAGAACTAGAAGTAATTGAATCTACCATCTGCAGCCAGTAAACACTATTATATAGGAGTGTGAATATAGAGGTGTTGTTTGTTATTGCAACAGCTATATTCATTGTGTCTGCTCAGAATGTCTTGAGTAGAATGCTACTAATAAGGACTGCTCACACTCACTGAATAATCATATAAATATGATGTTAAGAGACACCATCTTGATGAGGAGAATGAGATGTGGTTAGTTCCCATTTAATGCTAGTCTCAGTAATGACATTTTGCATCTTTATGAATTAAAAAATGCTATTAATATCTATTGATATGAATGCAGAAGATTTATAACTGAGATTCCTAAGCCAGGTTTTTACAGTCTTTTTATCAGATTAATTAGCTAACTATTTCATTAGTTTCTCTATATCAATGTTATCTATATCATTCTGGCTGGTAGAATGAAAATCATGCAAATAAGAGTTAATGAATGTGTGCTGGAATTCCTCAAGGCTAAGAAGGAAAGAGTAGTGATAGATATCCTCCAGATCTTTCAAAAGCATTCAATAATGTATAGTTAGATACTGAAACTGGTATTAGTAGAGTATATATTCATTATTTTTAACAGGGAGAGTAAAAAGTTATTTGATGATATCCATATATTCCTCCACAAAAGAGAGTGTGTAATTTTTTCCCAGGCTACTACAGTGAGAATCTTATGATACACCTTAGTTCATACAGTCCATCTGGACTGATCATAGTAACTTGCAGATAAAGGAAAGATTACTTGTTATTAAGTCAGATGTCTAGTTTCCCAATCATCTTAGCATCAGCTAAAGTACCAGGTAGTTATGTATTATAATTAGAGCTCTCAAGTCACCTTCAGTCATCATAACAGATCTATTCAGTGCCTAAAGATAATAGATCATAAGATGAGGTAGATCTACAGACACTCTCTGTTTATTCCATCTCATACTACTGGTGGTAAATTAATTGAGCAGTTTGCATATAAAATGAATTAGTGGTATTATTTTCCTCTACATAAGGTCAGGGCAAATGATAAGCTCTAATTCCTACTACTTAGCCTATAATAGAGTGCTATCAGTCAGTCTGAGGGTCACCCTTGGACCCATTCACACTCTCTAATAATAAAAGAAACATATGTAGTTCTCAATGAGAAATGAGATGGTCAATTTTAGTGTGCAGAAGCTAGTGTCAGAAGCTTTAGAATGTTCTTATTAAAAATATAGGCTTAGTATCTATATGCACATAGGTGGCTGAGGTTAAGATTCATCAGTTTTTATAGATAGAAGGCTAAGGCCTATAGTTATTAGAGTCTGCTATAGCATTTAGTTGAGTGGGTAAACAGCCACTGTATAGATCTAGAGTCAGAGGTCTTCAGGGAGGTTGGCAGTGACTTAGATTATGCTACTCAGGATGATGATCATCAAAAGACCCTGCTTTACTCAGGCTCATAGCTGTGTCTGTTTTCAAGCAGCCCCCAGGCTGACCCAGGGATAGTTACACATGTTGTGCTAGGCTGATTAAGACATAATTGTTAACCATAAGCTACCTTAGTCCTAAAGTAATTAGCTTAGCATCTAAAGAGATTATATATTAGATATTCTTACCTTCAAGATCAATACAAGGGTCTTCAACCTTCTCATGGGCCACAATAGTTAGGTAGAGCCTACAGTACTGGGTAGTTAACTAGTTACATGGACAAAATCTATATGAGGCAGAATTAGTAATAACATACTAATACTCTCCTGGATAAGTGCTAACATTTCAGGAGTAAGTGATTTATATACAGCATACTCCTTCCATGCCACAATTAAGAATACTAGTAGGTAAAGCTGGTTAGGGGGATTTTTCTCCATTGAGTAAGCTAATTTGTAAAGTTAGGTGTGAAGTAAAGTAATAGAGTAACTACTTCTAATAGAAGAACTAATATAATTTATTCAAGTAACTTATTAATAGTAATTTATTTATTTCTTATTCCCTCACTTTTGATAAGGCTAACACCCTAACCATAGCTCATAAATGCAAGGTGTATAGTCTCTGGTGATGTCAACTGTATAATTAGTGTAAAGGCTGTGGTTTTATACATTTCTTATTCCCTAACCCTCCCTAAGGCTAACCCCCTAACCCCCTAACCATAACTCCTATATATATGTTTGTTTAATTTAAGCAGTACAATCTATATTAGTATAGAATACATGTAATTTAGTTATCTAACCTGTAGTGATGAATTCTATTAGCAGTAGCAGTAGATACCTTTCTGATTGCCTTACTGTAATTAAAGCTGAATAAAATTATAAATAATAAATTATAATAGAATTAAAAGGTAACTAGACTATACATATTTCCTCTCAATTTAAAAAGCACCTGAAGCTGCTCACAGGAAGTAAGATAGACATACTTTACTGAAATTGCCAGTGAGACAGACTCTATCTATCTAAAAAGGGACTGTAAGGGTTCTGATTGATGCAGTAGCCAGATTAAAGATAGGACTCTAAATGAGTTAAATGCAAGATCCTTTAGTATGTGATAATAATGAATCATTTCAAAGTATGATGTGGGTATAACCTAGTATGTTGTGGAGGAAGTACTATTATCTGTATTACTAAATAGTGTGGGGATGTGAGGCAATATGCTATATCCAAATGGTATCATAAGGGTGATAGAATGATATGAGTTCTCTACTATATATAGAGTATTAGTTTGCTCTTTTAATCAAGTTTCATTATTCTATGGCAAGAATGCTTCAACAATGTAGTATAAGAAGTAGTCCTCAGAGAAGCCCTGAATCTCTATCATTTCATTCAATGTCAGGTGCATGCATGAAAATGAGGACTACTCCTAGGTGAATTTATGGAGAGTTATCCCATTTTTGACATTAATTACTATTATTATTCAGAGGATAGAGGATGTATCTTCATCATTATCATCATCATTGTCTGCAAAAGAATAGTGGTGTGGAATTAGATGAATAAGATGTTCATTGCCATTTAGGGTGATGACCTCAAATACTTGGCTAACAGATAAGACAGAATCAGCCTCAAATAGGGTTAATAATTTTTGCTAGTTGAGGAGAGCACTTTAGATGTTGTAGGCAAAAATTGTCTTATCATATCAAGAGGTAGTATATAGCTGGGTTTAGCCAATAAGATATAGGTTCTCCCAGAATGGAGATGTGTGTGGGAGGTAGTACTATTTATGGCTGCCTAGAGTAATGATCAGGCTGTAGTAGCTGGTAGAGAGTAATTTATTAGTATTTTGAAATCATAAAAAATATAAGATGGGATAGAATCTACTTCTCCTGGAAATATAATCCACTTGTGGCTAGAATATCATTTGAATTGAGATGGAGTCTTAAGTAAGTATATAGGAATTCATGCTAGAATGTTTCAGATAATTCTTACCTCTCTGATTTAGCATCTATTAAGTTGTAGTTGTTGTGCTAGAATACTGTGATTCCAATGATTCAAGCTGAGTATTTACTGACTCTTATAAATACATAGATTACTGGAAACTTCATTGTACAAGTTAGGTTGTATGAGGTGAAATTGCTTGTCATCTACACTATAAATCATGAAGTTAGTAATAATAGACAGGAGAGTGCAGGTAGATAATATATTAAGTGTAGTGTACTGAGCTACCTTCTATTCTAACTTAAGAGATTTGAACTGTTACTAGAACATTAGTCAGTATAGCTCTCAGCTCTTATGTTTAGTTCATATAGTGATATAACCCTTTCAACCCTTACTGACAAGCTTCATGTAGCTAATATTAACTGCTGTGAGCTCCTTGAGCACTTTATCCATTAACTCTAAAAGTAAAGATTGAAAGGGATCACTACATTTCATCAGCACTCTAGATGAGCTTGAATGGTGTGTCTGACCAGTATTTACAGCCTCAGACAGGGTAAGGTATTTAATGGTAAGATTCATTATGGCTTGATTAAGTAAAAGTTGAGAAAAACAAGCCAAACATCCTAGAAAATAATAATTAGTCTGATGCTATGTGTCCCATTCAGATTCTACTGCATGTATAAGATAATAGGGGCCCTAGGTGAATTCATACCAGATGTAAGAAATGTCCAGGAGTTGACATGCATTATAAGAAAAAGAGTGAGGTGTGTGAATGATATAGATTTGATGACTGTGAGGATTAATATGATTCTATACTAATATTAGCATAATTAGCTATATATAAGGACAGAAAAGCTTACAAGGGAGATGGAGACTTGACAAATAAAGCTAGATAATCTTGAGTATAATCAGTGTGATGGGAGATACTGACTGTAATGGTTTGAGACAAGTTTTAAGGTGAGGAGCTATTAGGAATAAGAAGTAGAACTCAAATATAATGATGTAAAGTAAGAAAAGAGTAAGATTGATTTATATAGTCTGCTTTTTTAATGTGCTTGATATAATAACACTGGAATTTACAATTATCTATGAGCACAGTGGGAGTTTGCTGTGTTCAGAAACTCAAAGAAATTCAGAACTAAAAGAAATTTGGGACTAAAAGAAATTTAGGACTGAAAGAAATTCAGAACAGCCCAGTCAGGGAGCTATAAACAAACAATAAACTGATAAAAGTAAAAAGGTGGGCAGATTATGAGAGAATACACAGTAACTGAGATGTTATGCTAAAACTGAAATTCAAGTGGATAAAAGAAAATGTAGTATTAAGATATAGATCTAATAATCAAAAAGTCCTTCAGAACTTCTTCTTTTGGAATTTATGAATTCTCCTTAAGGGGGTACTTATACTTCCCAGATAATTAGGTTCATGTAGCTTAAATGATGGCTGATGGATAACAGACCTAAATGTAAATTCATTTACTGAAGACTTTAGAAAAATAGAATTATATTAGCACTAGTAGTTATTAGATATTCTAAAATACTAGCACACATGAAATTATCATATCATTTCAGGACAAGTCAGCAGATCAGCATCTGAGTATTTGGGATTAGATGTATCATCAGGTTCCCCACTAATAGATTCTATGTTAACTGACTGATCAATTTGTCCTATACAATGGCTTCAAGGTTAGCCAAGCAAAGATGATTGTGAAAGCAAAGAAGGGTAAATCTATAGCTAGGGAAATTAGGGGTTATATACAACCTCAGGAAAGATAGAGGATAACATAAATATAGATATACCACATGTTACTCATAAATCTCCAAATCTTCCTGTAAGATCTTCAATTTCCATTCAAGCTGCTGCTACTGCACCTGGGACTCCTCCATCTCACCTGCAATCTGAGAGATGAAATTAGGTAGCATGATTACTACATTACTGGATGTAAAGATGATTTATACTCTAAACATTAACTTGCACTTAATAATCTAAATAGTAATATTATCAATGAAAGTCTTCATTGAAATCTATATCAAGAAATTAGAACCCCAAGTTGCAATTAAAAGAACTAAGGTAACTTATCTTGTAGAATGCTTGCATACTATTAAGTAGCTTAGCACATATAAAGTTCTTTATATTACTCTCATTTTGGGTTGAAAGTAATGTGATAAGGATGGATATATCACTTAGATCAATATTACTTTTATACTTTAAGATTATGAAGTTTTCTATCTGCCTAGCTATTTTATCCTGCAGATTTACTTGCTTCATCTTCTGAAGAGTTTCTATGTAGTAGTGATTATATGTTATTAGATGTTTTGTGTGATTAAGTAGAAGCTGATTGAGAGATTGATTGGCTCATATCATCTGATTATTTATTTTCTAGCTGATCAAGAAGTTGAATAGTGACTGAAAGATATGATGATCAGTCAGTATTTTCAGAAGGTTTTTGAGAAATCATGTGATGAGCTTTTATGAGCTCTCCACATGGCATCATATAATACCTTTTCATAAAGATGACTGATCTTGAAACAATTAATCAATAAGAATGAGGTTGAAAGAACCAGAAAGCTCCTAGCCTCTGCTGCTAGTAAGGAAATCCTGTACTCAGTAAATGACTTCAGAGCAATTCATGTGAATTTAACTAAAAGAATTGGATCTCATGGAGTTATTAATAATTCTATGATAGCCCTGAGTTCTCATCTTCTCTGCAAATTTGATATTCTAGTTTTAAATAAGAGCCTGCAAGTGATTATTACCAGAATACTTCTAATTATTAAAGAATAGATCTCCATAACTACCATCAGCAGTAGTCTTGCACAATCTCTCAAATGATTGACTGATTTTTAGGAGAAAGAGTTACTATTTATTAAAAGTAAAACAATTAGGACTTAGTTTCTCAAGTTTCTTCTTAGCATCATTAATGCTAGTCTGTATGTCATTGATAAGATTTAGGAGATAATATTAGATTTAATTTAATAGTATCTTGCTCAGATATTAGCATAGTGAGTGTATTCTAACCATATTACAGGGAAGATCTTTCTAGACCCCTACAGAGAAGAACTATTATTTAGTAAAATCTTATTCTTTAATTGAAGTGTCATGAGAGTCAAAATCCCTATTCCTCAACACATACCACCTGAGTCAAAATTTAATATTGTTGTTGCTGGCAAGGTCTATGAATTCAGCTTTACTATCTAATCTGACTAGTAGTATATTCAGTTTTATGATGAGTTCTAAAGTGTGTAGTCCCTTGAGATCAACCTTTTAAGTGTATTTTAGAATAATCTGGTTCATAATGTCATTTTTTACTAAGACCATGAAAATAATAATACTCCTAGTGTTAATGATATAGGATTGAATAAGATCAGAAATTAGCTTCATATTAGCTTCAGATTGTTGCCTGTTTTTGAAGTGTATGAGATCAGGAAGGTTAATAAGAGTAAGTTTTAATATATGTGGTTTAGATATCTTAACCTAAAGGATATATTTTGAAAATGTATTGACTTCCCAATTAATTACTGTGAGGTATTTCTTTACACTATCAATTACTTCTGGGAGGTTTTAAAGCCCTTCTAATGTTTCCTTAAATTATGATAGTTTGCACTGTTGAATGCTAGTAGCATCCTTGTAAGATATAATAGAAATGGAGGCACTAAAGATTATGGTATTATAAAGGATGACCTCTATAGCAAAACAGGTATATAGAGTATCATTTTGAGAAAATAGTACTCTAGAAATTACTTCTAGAATAAAGCTTTTCCTACTGGACTGATTGCTGCAGATCACAATCTGAGGGAGAAAAATAAACTTACTAATATCTTGACAATGAAGACTATTAATTTCATCAAGCAGGGTCTACAATTCTGAGGATCTTAGGGTAGTAAGATCTAATATAGTAAGAATATCATCCATCATGATTTCAATGTGTATCTAGAGTAGAAATGGCAGTTTTCAGTAGAGAGTAACAGGAAAAATAGGAGGCAATAAAATGTATTGGAGAGCTCAAAAGGAGATGTATCAAAAGCTTATATCTTGGAAAAACCTTTAATACCATCCATAAATCAAGAGAAGAAGGGCAAATATGGCATGGCAAGGAAGAATCAAGCAAGGCCCTGTATATCAACAGAAAGAAAGATGAGTTTTAATGTTGATGTGATCTTCCCCATTAACTAAATTATATAATCTAACATGCAGGAATTAATATTACCCCCCTCTCTCTTTAACTCCCTAACTATGGTGTTCTGTTTTGATTAAACCACTTTGAAAATGCAATGGATGAAATGAAGAATATAAAGATATATGATATAAAATAATATAATAAATGGTATAGGTAGGATAAGATAGAATAATAATTACATATAGAATAGGAAGAATGAAAAAGGGGCAAAATTACAGTCAATAAGATAAATAAACATAATTATAGATGATATGAGTCTTCAGGACTTTCTTTTTCTCCTCTCTTTTTCCTCTCTTTCTCCTCTCTTTCTTCTCTCTTTCTCCTCTCTTTTTCCTTTCTCTATCCCCACTGGAATGTATTTGTGCTTCCTGTTGAATTTGGGCAAAATAAGGCCCCTGGGGGTGACTACAAACTAGGGGCTGTTTGTGGGTGTGATAAGGAGTTTGAATTGCACAGGTGATTAGGAAGATAAAGGTAATGGCCACCTATAGTGAATTGAAGGATTTATTGCCTTGTGAGGTAATTAGATTAAATAGGTTAGTATCTTAACAGATTAAGGAGGAGGTAGTAGAAGGAAAGGTGAGATTCATGTTATCTAGAGATAAGAGAATAGATCAGCAGAAGGTAGTATTAGGAATATATAGTAACTAAGATATTATATAGAAGGTAGAATTGAAGTGGATGCAGAAAAATATAATATTAAGAATCTAGTTGATTATTATTAATTAATCTGAAGAATAATAAGAGAAGTAAAATTAAAAAGAAGAATAAAAATCAAAAGACATTCAAAAGATGATGCCAATATAATTACTTAAGAATGCATGAAGAATGGCTTGAAGTTACCCTTATAGTGTGAGGTATAATTAGATATTAAGTGGGTTCTAAAAACTAGAAGTTGAGTCCATGGGCTCCAAAGTTGAGAGATAAAAGTATCAGTTAAATTTAATACCCAACTTAGCTATATTAAGATAATTGGGGGAAGACATCTCAGTAAACTTAAAGTAATATGTACCATTATTCCATGGAACTATCTCACAGTGCAAGAAGGATATAATTCTCAAGCCACACCACATAGGTAAAGACAGGTAAAGCAGATGGGTGGATTATTTGTAAAAGATCTCATCATTTTGTAGCATGAATGTCTCCAGAACCTTATAGGTACATCAGAAGGAATATATTGAGATGGCCTTGAATTCATTATTTAATGTTAACTGGATAGTTATTCATATTTTTAACTATAATTAAATAAATTATTGTCTGATTTGGCCAGTTTTTCCATCATAAATCATTATCTGCCAGGGTCCAATATGTGTATTACCAACAGCATTATTGAGATGTGTAGAAACAGGGTCACTTGACTTGAAGATAGAAGTTATATAGATAAGGAGTTCTTCATGATTAGAGGTAATGACTTTAAGGACATGATTATGAAACCTAATAGAAAGTATAGTATCTATAGTAGTTGATATCAAATAAAGAAGAGCACTGATTTCAATGGAATGAGCAGAAAAGCAGCATGTTAACACATCTCTAATGTAAAGATTGCTCTATTCAAGAAGACATGGATGCTCAGTTCATTTCATATGTATGGATTGAAATGTCTCTATTATTTCTAGGTTCCAGATGAAGATGCTAAGCAAGAGATAATTTATTAGCTATTTATAGATACAGAATAATATAAAGAGATATACAAAACCTATATAGACTCAAAAGTGAAGACATGTATGCATAGAATACTATTAGAATTGAGAAGTAGCTAAATGGGATCTGAGGGGAGCATGTGTCTACATTCTTTAGATAATTACATCTCATAAGATTAAGAATTGAATGATGAGGAGTTGATTTCCCAAAACAGCATCAAATCAGCAACTCAAGCTTTGTATTTACCAGTTATTATAAGATTACTGGAATGATTATATAAGTGGAAGATAGTTGATTGAGCAGAGAGGAATCTGTGATGTATCTAAATTATAAAGGTGGAAGTTAGTCATAGTTATAAAGAAGAGAATGGATAGATAGCATACTGATCATACTATAATACTGGACCTTAAGGATAGGATTAAGAGATAAAAATGTTTCTCACAACTCAGGCTACTTATATAGCTAATCATACTTCTCAATTCACAAGGAGATGAATTCATTCCATAGCCTGCTCATCAGCTTAACACAGCCAAGAGAGTAAGGTTCAAGACACTGTAGGATTAGATTGAGGTAATCAAGATTAAGTTGGACAAATGGATCTTTAGAGTTTGCAAGAACTTTAGATTGGCTTGGATGTGTGGCCATTTCATTCATATCAAATAAAATTGGCTGTGAGGGGGGATGCTGATTCTTAGGATATTTAGTGCAAAGCAGACAAGGAAAAAGGAAAAGTGAAGTCAGATAGATAAGGAGAGGCAACACTTAGACTGTTTATTATTATGTTACTTCAATAACATAATAATAAAATCAGTAGTTTACTGATTACATGTGATGTTGAATGATGATCAAGGGGTAAGATAACTTTAATATTAATAAATAAAAAAAGAATTAAGAATAGAAAGTTAAAAGATGAACACTAAATAATTAGTGCATTAGAGTTTAGAATAGAAGGAGAGGGAGTAGAAAAAGAAGGTTAGTGAGATCCACTAGATGAAAAAGAAAAAGGAAAAAAAATAACTTTCATTGTAAGTACTAAGTGGATGATTTATATTAATAGTGGGATTAATATAAATACTGCTAGAGGAGAGCTGAACAGATAGGCTATTATTAATATCAATTTCTAACAGTATCTAATAAAAGCTTTATAAGAAAAAGAAAAGTAAGGAAAGAAAAGCACCATTTACAGGACAGAAAAGAATAGACCTGTAAATTGCAGAAAAGAGTACTCTAAAACTAGAAGAGCACAGGCAAGTAGAATTAACCAAAATGTTAGATTTATACTAGTATTCTCTTGTATTCAATGAGTTGAACATCAAGACAGTTAAAGAACTAGCTAGGGTCTTATAGTTTGATTATAGAAAAAGAGGAGGTAGCCTTAAAGAATCACTCAATCTTCAGAGAGGTAGATTGTCTGAGAGCTTTATATTCAGCTTTATTAGTTAAATTCTGAAGGGTCAAGGAGAAGACTGTGTCATACATGACAAGTAAGACAGTAGGAATAGGTGTTGATAGCTCAATAGCAGGTAAATAATATAGAAAATCAGACAGGGAAATGGCATTAATCTCTCCTTGCATAAAAGTTCTATTATTCTGGGGTAAGAACTTGGTAAGCACTATAATACAACATTGGGAATGTAGTAGACTAATGAGTATAAATCTACTGCTAGATAGAGGGCAGATGTGCACATTATGTTGCAAGTCATCAGGAAATTACTGAATGATATTTCCATTTAAAGTATCAAGCACAGTAATCCTACAGACTGGGTTAGTACTACCAGCCAGGAAGAGGGGCCCTAAATTGATATATACTAGGCATTCACTGCCATTGAGCAGGATGCACTCAATAAAGGTATGATTAGCTAGAGTAGAATAGATAGTAGTCAGGGTGCTATTTTGTTGATAGATGAGATATCCAGATTTAAGATTATATATAGATATACTAAGGCTATTAAAGTCCACTATATACACCTTGTTCTTCCCAATTAAATATAGAGTGTTCCATGGGGCTGGATAAGATCAATTCTGTCCAGTTTGAAGGCAGACAATGAGGATGATGCTAAGTTCAGGAGAGAAAAGAAAAACTGATGGTTAGCTAGTTATTAAGATAATGTATAGGTTAGAAGGATATTTAATAAACCTTTAGTGATCAGAGATGCATAAAAAACCCACATCATTGATATATATCATGATGAGGGAGGAAATAATATTAAAAAGACAAATAATCTTATAGTGCAGGCTCAGGATATCATGATAAGCATATTAGCAGTAGATCTTACAATCTTCAATCCAGACTAGATAACTCCCACCTATGAATAGTTTGAAGCTGATATCATTAGGGAATAATTACTTCTTAGTGACTGTGCCATGGGAGAAATAATAGAATGTGTTGGCTAAGAATCCTATCAGCCTTACAAGGAAAAAATGAAACATTAGTGCATACCTAGATGTAGATATCATAGTCCCTTGACTAATATATTTAGGGATGTAAACCAGTTGATGTATTCAGGCCAGTGATAAAGCCAGCCATGCTTCCCAGTCTATAATATGGTAAAGTGATTCCAGGACATACTAACCTGGCTGAGACAGTAGACATTGAAGGGTTTAAAGTCATTGAGAATCTTAAATATGCACTTAGAAGGGAGATAATCAAGTAGATTAGCACACTTAGTGGGAGGTTCTGATTGCTGGGTATCACTAGATGAAGGGCTAAATAGTAGTATTTTTTGTGGGTGGTTTGAGAGAGAGGGGCAACAAATGAAGAGAGAGAAAAAGGTTAAAAGTATAAGTAGAAGTGTAATGTAGGTTCAGTGGAGAAATGACTGTAAAGAAAGAAACTTATAATTAGGTAGTTAGAAATGAGAAAAGACAGTAAATACAGTAAAACCATGATGATGTCAGGCCATATTAAGGTTGAGTTAGACATGATGAGTAATATAATGTGAGGTCTGACTGGGTCAAAGAATTTTATTCCTTACTATTTTCAGTAGCAAAAATGATAGGGGGGGGCAGCAAGCATGAAAAGAAACTGTACATAAACTGAGATCTTCTTGATATATAGTATCATAATATGTTTAGCCTTGTTACAGGCAAAAGGGGGATCAATGGGGTAATAGTAGATAGATTTATGAGAATAAAGAATGTTTTAAAGATAAACACTAAACAATTAGTATATCAGGATGTTGGGAAGCAGAGGAGAAAGTACATTTAAAATTGGAACAACACAGTATAAAAGTCACATGAGGTTGGAGTGTTAGCTATAACCCTGACTGTTCCATCATTGGAAACTTGAATGTCAAGAAGACAGTGGATCAGAAACAGTAAACCTCTAATAGGTTGTAAGAGAGTTAGGAAATAATATTAATTGACAATTATAATTAACAGAGCTTTAGGTCTGGGAGAGAAAAGGGGAACTGATGATTAGCTAGTTATTATAATAATATATAGATTGAAGGGATTTAACAAACCTCTAATGATTGGAGATGCATAAGAGACCTGCATTATTTATATGAATGGTGGGACAAGGTTAAAGGGGCAAAAGACCTAATAGTGTGGGCTCAAGGTAGAATGATAAATATATTAGCAGTAGATCTTGCAATCTTCAATTCATACTATATAATTATTAGCTATGAATAGTTTGAAGTTGAAATCATTGTGGAACAATTATTTCACAATGACCATACTACAGGAGAAATAATAGAATGTGTGAGCTAAGAATCTCATTAGACTTATATAGTAAGGCAAATTTTAATAATAGTAGTGAAACCATGATGATGTCTGCTTATATCAAGGTCAAAATAGACACAGTGTATAACACAAAATGTGAGCCCTGATCTGAGTTGCTGGGCATAGGTGATTTTAATTGCCTATCATTTTCAGTGACATAAATTATAGAGGATAGGAGAAGGAAAAGAATAAAGCACTAAAATCATGCATAATGAGTACTGTGATGGGTTGATGTAATAATTTACTGTACTTAGTTTTTTTTTTTTTTTATCTGCACTTAGAATCAAACTCTTCATTAATTTAGTGTGATAGACCACATCACTGAAAGGGGATAGAGGAAATAAAGGCATTCAGTGTGCTTTAATAATATAGTTAACATAAGATGGAAAGACATCTCAGGCAGAATTACTATATAGACTATTAAAAAAAAAAAAAAAGAAAGACAGGTTTAAAAGTTGAAGAGGAAAACATGAGAGTATGAATATAATGTGCCTGTAATTACTCAGATTATGCCTCAGAATGTTATCTGAATGTTAGATATAAGATCACAATGATTTGAAAAGCCTATAATGAGTTGAATGGAGTTCAGGTGGAACATTGAGTCAATTAAGATACTCAAATCATTAGTGACCTATTTATGAAGTTGATGATCAGTATATTAATAGAGAATGAAGAAGTAGATTACAGAATCTAAAGATTTAACAGCAAGATAGAGGGATGAGTAAATGAAAAGATATTTTAAGAATAAATCATGTAGATGAATAGCATCTATTCAGTGTTTAGTAAAGATGTCATCACCCTGCAGTAAAAATGTTTTGATAAGCATCAAGGATTGAATGAAAGATGATTATCCAATAAATGTGAATCCCCCACTTAATACTTCCTGCATATAGGAGGAGGAAGATCACAGCTGATAGAATTACTGCAGGGCTTTACTACTAGAAGAGTGCAAAACTCTGAGGCTGATAGCCTCAGTTGGAGGTAACCTAATGTAGAACTCTGAATGAATAGTCTATTCAGAGCTATTGGATAGAATAAGCTTAATTACCCTGAGAACTCTTTCAAATTCAAAGTATCATGCCCTTGCTTTGGGCATTGGGTGTGAGTAGATATAATGGCTGGATTTGAAATTATATGCAGACATGATTGGCAGCCCAAGTTAGATGTTTAAAATAATTAAAGATTATTAGCCTGACAGTGTACTTAGCTTGAATAATAATAGAAGAAGAGAAAATCTAAAGACCTACTAGGCAATGATTGTGTTGTTTTTCAGTATACTAATAGCCCTACTTTATTAACTGGCTGCATGCAAGGCATGCATAATATAGGAATTAATCTATGATGCAGGAGATGAGTAGTATGCAGATAGGGATTTACTTAAATATAAAGAGAATGAAAATGAGAAAAGTAGGTAGCATTAGAATATGAGATAGCTTAAAGATAGACCCTAAGTAATTAGGGTATCAGAACATAAGATGAAAGCAGAAGAGAGAAATAATAATAATAAAGAAAAATATCTAATAAAATAATAACAGGATTTAAAAGAGTATCAAGTAATGAAATGCACAATTAATGTACCTAATTAGATGAGGAAAACCCTATATAGAGCCACAGTTAGATAGTAAAAAACATGGACTGTAGTAAATAACAAATAAAAAGATATATGACAAGATACTATACTATATGAATTGTAGGAGATAAAAGAAAAACAGCAGATTTAAAAGTCCTAGAGCACAATCTGTTAGTATGAAAATATTATGAGACAAACTGTGTGGATTGTCCCTTCAGACATTATTTGAATGTGAGAGGTAAGATTACTATGCTCTGAAAAGCCTATAATAGATTGGAAGGAGTCCAGTTTAAAGATTATATTGATTAAGACCTCAAACTCATCACTGACCTGCTTGTACAGTTGATGATTGGTAGACAGCTGAAGAATACAGTAGTAGATTAAAGAACCTAAAAATCTAATAGTAAGATAGAGGAATGAGTGAATGAAAAGACATTTCAAGGATAAATTATATAGATGAATAGTGTCTATTCAGTGTTTGATAAAGATACTATTACTCTGTGGTAAAAATGTTTCAATAATCATCAGAATTTGAATGAAAGAGAGTTAGCTGATAAATATAAATTCTTCATGAAAAGCTACTTTAACATATGAGGAGAAAGACTATAGCTAATAGAAATGCTGGAGAACATCACCACTAGAAGAGTCTACAATTTTAAGGCTAATAGATATAGTATAGCTCATCTGAGGTGACCTGAAGAAGATAGAGTATGATTGAATGGTCTGTTCAGAGCTATTAAGTAGGATAAGCTTAATAGATGTTGTAGACTTAAAGGACAGTCTGTTTGATTCTAATATTATGTGTGAGTAGATAAGATAGCTGAATTTAAGATTATATGCTAATATGATAAGTAGCTCAAATGTGCATATATAAAGTTTATTCCTCCTAATTAGGTATGAAATCTGGTTTTGCACAGATCACACTTAGCTCCCTGCAAGAGGTTAAATGACTATCCTGAGCAAATATTATTAGTAAAGTACTGATGAGTAAAATGAGAAATTTAGAGGTCATACTGGGAATAAATAGAGTAAGAAGCATGTAGGTAAAAGCACAGAATACTAGTAGTATTAATGAGAACTTTACTTATTATAGGAGAAAAGTATAAATAAGGTTGAATCTGGGTTGATAAACTAAAGATAACATCATTAAGTATTCACTAATATAACTCACTGCCAGCTACTCAGGCTATATAACAGCCTGCTACTGCAAACAGGAAAGCTTCTAGATATTTTTATAAAATGATTTCATTTCCCTTGGAAAAGTTAATGAGCAACTTGGCTAGTATAAGATAAATAGGAAAGTTAGTATTAGTAAATATAAAAAAGAGTAAATAAATAAATCATATACCCAGAGTGATATATTACTTGAGTCTGACTTCTAATGAAGGAAGTAGAAGGAAGAACATAAACTGAGTATAATAATACCTTCAGTTATGATTCTGAATCCATGAGGTAGTATATACATTAAATAAATAGCTGATGAGTCTGAAGTAGTGGACATCACCCAGTATGAGATGATGAAGGATGAGAAGAAAACAGTCCTTATTCAAATAGATAATTAGGCTAATAGAATGTAGAGCTGATGCTGCTGTGTAAATATCTGACATCATATATAATAAGTTGGATATAGCAGTAGAAAGGCAGGACAAGAAAATGAGTAGAATAGTGAATTAAAGATTATTAATCTGAATGTGAACTTATCTGATAGAATAAAATATATGAAGCTAGGAGGAGAGGAATTAATACTAACCTTGATAATAGCAATATTAAATATTAATGATTGCAGATGGAGAGAGAATGTGGGCAACAGCTATATTCTTTTGATAACTTAGTAACTTAGGCTGCTTTATTAATCAGCTGCAAACAGCACTTACATAATATAAGAACTCACTACTAGATGGGAAAAGAAAATAAAGAAATTAGATAGTTACTATAATCACTAACATAATGATATCCTTCTCTGCTGCTGCTTGCTCAAAGCCAAATTGATCTTGACCCATAGAGATAATAAAATGAGTAAATATAAGGGAAAAAAAAAATAGAAAGATATAGTAGGAGATATTAGATTTTATAAAGTATAAGAGTTGGAGAGTAATAAAGAAGAAGAGAAATAGAGAGATATAGCATAAAATACTGTGTTCTATAAAATATGGAACTTAGTGTTTTAAAAGTCAAAGATTAAAATCTGGGGTAGTATATTTAGGAGTGTGTCTGCAATTATCTGAATGGTTCCTTAGAGGGTTATTTAAATATCAGTAATATGAGTAGGATGCTCTGCAGAGCTGATAGTAAGTTAAAGACCTTTCAGAGTAAATAATAAATCAATTGATTGTCACAACAGAGAATTTACCCCCCATAACAAGCTACTAGAAGCTGAAGTGGGAATAAAACAGTGAATCATAAATTCTAGAGATCCTATAGTGAGATGAAGAGATAGATGAATATATACTACCTTGAGGTCTTAGAATAATTCATATATTTTGAGAAGATCTATTCAGTATATGGTAAAGATCTCATCACTTTATGATAAAAATATCTAAATAAGAATTATATTTACCTCATTATGATCTATTCATCCAATGAAAAGAAACCCCCCATTTGATTCTAATCACACATAGGAGTAAGATGGAAAGCACCACTAAGAAAACTCTTATAGTACTTAATTATTAGAAGAGTTAATAACCTTAAGATGGGATACACTGAAAACATTGGATTCAGATAAGTCATAGTAGAACTCTAAGTATATCATACATTCAGAGTCATTGCAGAGGGTAAGCTCTATAACATTAGAATATCTTGCAAAGGAATGACATCATGCCTCAGCTTGTAGAATTAGCTGTGGGTAAACCAGACTACTAGATTTAAGATTGTAGGCTGATATAGTTAATAGCAGCAGTGAATAAATGTAAAGCTTATTTTTTCCAATCAGAAAGGAAGTCTGATGTGATGGTAGAGATTAGGATTTCCCTCTCATCAGGGGTTGAATAAATGTTCTATAAATAGATTATTGAGTAAAGTATTTACCAGTATAGAAAAGAAAGATGAAGCTGATGCAGAGACATATCTAGATTCTAAAATAGATAAAAAGATACAGTAGATATCAGCAGTATTAATAAAAACTTTATTTTGAGTATGATGGGCAAAGCAAGGCAATAAAAGTTAAATTGATGAATTAAGTTTAAGACTATGAACTATTTATTAATAAACACTAGTATCATCAAGCCAGACCAGGTAGTTACCTGCTGTTGCAAAGTATGATGCACTGGGGAGATTCTGGATGAGAGTTATCTTACTCTTAGAGAAGTTATAAATTAACTTGTCTGATAGAAATATGAAAGTTAGTAGTAGAAAGCATAAAAAGAGTAGATAGACAACATATAAAGATTATTATATGATATAACTCTGAATTTGAGCATGATAAACATGAGTAAGTCTTTCAACTCAGGCCAGTGGTATTATCAACCATACTTAGTGATTCATACTGTAACATATTTATTCTACTCATTGTTAATGAGTTTAAGGCTGCAGAGTTCACTACATAAAATGTAGTGAAAGATAAGGAAAATACAGTTATAATTGAGGCATTTAATGAGGCTGACAGAGTGAGAGGGTTGGATAACATGGAAATCAGACATTGTGAGTAATAGAATTAATATGTGGATGGCAAGATGCAGTAAGAAGAATGATGAGATGCATAAGGTAACTATACAAAGAGTATTAGATTAACTATGTGTTAGAGGGGGTTGAAAGAAAAAATGAAAAGCTATATATAAAGAAATTAAAACTAATCTTGATGCTAATATAAAGGGTTGATGGTTATAGATGGGAGATGATATTAAAATAGCTGCCACAAGACAGCTATATTCCTTATATCTTGTTAACTGTGTCTTTATTAGTGTTCAAGGTTAAGAAGGAGAGAGCACCCCCCTGATCTGACTTAGTGAAATCATATGATTCTACCAAAGCTGAACCCCCCCCATTTTTGGTGTATAGTAATATAATACTGTCAACTAGGCTAGTTGATACCATATAAAACTAAGAGCTCATAATTACTGAGCAGCAATGATTTGCCAGGCATTTTAAAAGCTGAAAACTAATACAGAAGAATAAGGAGAATGAAAGTAGTAAGAGTAAGTAGTGTTAGGAGAATAAAGAATTATTTAAAGATAAATACTAAACAATTAGTGTATTAGGGTGTGGGACTGAAGCAGAGGAGAGCATTGAAAAAATATAGGAAATTTAAATGAGAAATAAATGCTGAAAAGCATTCAAAAGTAATATAATAATTGCACAATGAATAAGAATAGTCAAACTCTGGTGAACTCTATAAGATAGAGATTAGATGAAAACTGGTATAGGGAAGGGGGGCCAGCATCAAAGGCCTAGTAAAAGATAAGCATACCAAGTATCAAAGAAGGAAACTAAAAGCACTTTTAAAATTGAAACAACACAGTATAGGAGCTGTGTGAGGTTAGAGTGTTGGCTATAACCCTGACTGTTCTATCATTAGAAACTTGGATGTTAAGAAGATAGTGAATCAGGAACAATAAACCTCTAATAGATTGTAAGAGGGCTAGAAAATAGTATCAGTTGACAGTTATAATCAACAGGGCTTCAAAGTATTTTATGTGTCATGGATCATAACCAGTTAGGTCAATTAGAATAATATCAGGAAGGTTAGTGGAGAGATTCAGAAAGAGAGAGATTGAGGGGATAAAGAGACTTATTAGCTATGCAAAATAGTGTGAAATAATAATATCTCTTTGATAGCTGACAAAATGACCACTAAAATGGGGTGAGAACATCTCAATTAACACCACATCTTTATATTGATGAGGGCAACAAATAGCTGCAAATTCACCCTTAGAAGTGGATTTTAAGTACTTATTCTCAGATCAGACATAGGAGATTTCATTAACAATCTTGCCATTAGATGTGTCAATGATCTTAAGGCATCCATAGTGAAAATAAGCATTATCTAAGTCTAATAAGCCACAAGTGTGTGAATAAACCAGGCACTCTGAATGATCAGGAAGGATAATCTCAATTGAAATGCAGGCATTAGGAAGATGAAAGGTAGAAACCTCATCATTAGTAGCTGTTTATCTATATATTTAAGTATTAGATATGAGATTATAGGCTGACATCATAGGGGGTTGATTGCAGCAGATATAGAGTTTTTTGTTGCTGATAAAGTATGAATAATCCCTAGTAAATAGAGACTACAATTCTACTCTATTTAGGGATTGGATATAAATACTAGAGCAATCCCAATAGTTAGCTAGTAATAGGGATGGCAAAAAGAACTGCAATATGATAAATAAAACATACTGAGGCTCAGAGTTGACAGAAATGATGCACAGTATATCAGCAGAGTTGATCTTAACAGTATAGGCAGAGAAATAGTAGATTAAGATATTAAGCTTATGTAGCCAGCTATAAGGATCTCTATTAAGAATCCTCCAGTAAACTCCATCTAGAGCTACCCAGGCAGCATAGCAGCCTGCTGCCAAAAAGGATGTTGTGTGTGGGAAATGATAATATAAAGCTATGGATCCAATGCATAAATTATATTGTGTGGTTAGCTGAAGAAGTTAGGAAGGCAGATCTAACAGGGGTGTGCTGCAGATAGATATGGTGGCAGTCAGACATAGAGGAGAAGAAAGAGATAAGATGAAATGATAACTAGAATTTAAAGTAATTAGTATAATAACTATTATGTTAGAGTGATAGATTAAAGAGGATTAGAATTAAGGAGAGGAGACAAGCTGAAGATACTAACTGCAGGATGTATGTTAATCAGTGAGACCTAATATAAGAGAAAGAAGATGTGGAAGGGACAAGAAGAAAGAAAAAGTAAATAACTATCTAGTAATACTAGCTCTAGGGGCTGAGATTGTGGTGGCTATGAATCAAAATAGTGGAATAAGACTGAAAGGGGATGTTTTCCCTGCAAATGATGATATAATAATAAAACATGGAGACAGAATAATATGAGAAAATCTAAGAAAAGTATATAAGTAAATAGGAATGTAGGTTAATAAAATATTAAATACAAACTTACCTGGCAGATAAAAGCATGCAGAAATAAATACAGAGACAAATAAGATAATATGATAATAGCTGAAGGGGCTAGCATGATAGTGTAGGAATAGAGTAGTAATTCATCAGAACATAAGAAAAGTAGACTGTCTGGGAGTTGTAAATCAATGATTATATAAGAGTAAGTTAGATGAAAATATAAAAAGGAGAATATAACTAAATAAGAAAGAGATACTAATATGAAAGTAGAAGACATACCTCTAGAAATAGAAAATATATACTGCTTCTTGAGAGAAATGAGAGAGTTGAAGTACCATATGAAGTACCTGTTGATTACAAAGCTTCATAATTATTAGAGATACTGTGGGGAATATTATGCTAATTAGATTCTATAGAGATTTGAGACAAAAGAGTCAATTAATAGTAGTCCCCACACTATTTCTAGCATGTTAGTGTTGGGAATGGCCAGAACACTTCTGAAAGGCCATGAAGAATAGAAGGCTAAATCTATAGATAATGGTAAGATTAAGGTATGAGAGGATAAAGCAATAACATGTATTAAGGTAATGCATATAAATAGTGTGAGTTTACAGTTTCATAAAGATATCATTACTCTGAGGGAGGAATGTTTCAATTACTATTAAAGGCTTAATATTTAGTCAACTAATATATAGAAATGATCCATTTAATGCAGATTGAATATAGAAGGAAATAGATTATAGCTGTGTAAATTCCTGCAAGATCTCTCTACTCAAAGTGTCAACAACTTTAATATGTGGGGGTGTGGGGAGATTATGTGTAATAGGGGTGACTTTAGGGGCATTGAAATATATCAGGCATTCAAATTCATTGGAAAGAATGACTTTGATAGCATTGCAGTAGTGCTAACCACTAAGATGATTGGCTTGTTTCAGGATTATGGGTGTGATATAGATGTGCTGATCAGAATTGATGTTGTAAGTACAGAGCTCAGAAGGGTCTATAAATAATAAGTATAGCTTATTTTATTCTATTAAATAGGAGATATTTGATGTTACCCATGACAACTACTTTACTTCAGAGAGGGATTGGATGGTAATAAGGTTACTAGAATTCAAATTAGTAATAATATATAAATATAGCTAGATAAAAGAAAATATTAAATAGAGCATACTTGAGAGTGGATCTGAACCTATCAAAAACACACATCATACCAGAAGAGTTGATAAGGAGATGGTGAGATGAATCAGAAGGACAAGAGACTTAAAGAAGTATTAGATTACTGATTGTCTTACTAATGAGAATTTGCCAGTGTATATTTAAAGGATTATAATTAATAGGAGGAGGATGGACATTATTATCAGTCCTAATAATATATTAGCCTGCAGTGGTAAAGGAGCTGAGTAAGCTAATGAAAGTGATTTTAGTTGGTCTGCTAATAATGTATTTATATAATATATTAGCTGAGTATTTTATATTTTTAGTAAGTATATATAGAGAGTTGGGGGAAATAATATATCAAAATTACAAAATTGTTTAGCTCAAAGATTAGTATCACAAGGAGAAAGTTGGGTTTAAAAGTCTAACAAGTAATAATACAAGCCAAAAAGAAGAATGTATGATTTGATGTATTCATTCCATTTATAGCTGATCAGTCACAGTTTGTAGAGTTTAAAGATAGGGAGATGTTGCAGAATGAGTGGAAAGCATTCAGAAAGCATGCACTGTAGTAGATCATAAGGGTTATATATGAATTGAGCTGATATCAGGGTTTGATGATTGCTGATAACAAGAGATATTAGAAATCCTAAAGTTATAATAGTAAAACAAGCTATTAGTCTCTAATTTGGTGAGAATTGGATGTTGATAGCAATGGAATCAGGTAGCTCAAAATAAAGGAATATATACTACTAGAGGTGAGCTGTAAGGCTCTCTTATCAATGCATCAACTAATAGGAAATTAATGTGTGTAAATAGGATTGATTCCTCAGGTATTATTAAAGAGAGATAAAGATGAAAGGGTATTGTCATTAAGAGAGGAGATTATAGAGGTAAATTAGTAGAGTATATCAGGGAGTAATGAAAGAGAAGTCTTCTGTCTTTAAAAAGCTACATGTCAGATAAAAAAGGTAGATGGTAGTGGTAGACCCTACCTGGCAAGTAAAAAAATGATAGTGGCCTGACAATGTTGATTGCCACTAAGATCAGATTATGAAGGAGAATGAAATGAAAGCTATGATGATGATGACTAAGCTAAATACTGGAAATAAAAATCTAATAGGCTGATGAGAGCACATATCTGATTGATTACTAAGTAAACTGATTAGAGAAGAAAGATGATAGTAGGAGGAATGATTAGAAGAGAGAAAAATGAAGGTATAGCCAGTCTGTATATAATGCATGTGGTAGTGAGTCAATACAATAGGTGTAAGAGAGAAGATATGGTCCCTGGAAAAGAGAATAAGGTCAGAAAGAAAGGGAGGATAGGATGAAGAGATAACAGGTAAAATGATAATATTAAGAGGAAGATAAATAATAGATGATATAGATGAGAAGAGAATAGAATGAAGATGAGAATGAATTATTCAATGATACTATAGAGTAATGAAAAAAGTGAGGTTACAAGGCACTGTTGTGCCAAAAGATATAACAGGTAGATAGTCTAATATTAAGATTTAAATAAATAAGAAAAGCACAGTAGGTAATCTACTGTAGAAGCTAATAAGAGGTAGGTAATAAGATGAAAGAGAATTATAAGAAAACAGCTGAGATATCTCATTTCTATATAGTTTTGAGTGGTATGGGATAGGTATAATAGCAGCTTCATAAGAAAGTAAGACTATTATTAGAGGCAAGAAAGTGTACTCAGGATTAATTAGACCTTAAACCCAGCTTCACACATTGAGAAGAAAAAGAGGTAGCATGATAAGATATATCACAGTGATCTATCTGATTCTACTAGGAGATAGTAAAGATAGCAGCTTCATAAAGTAGTGGAAAGAGAAGGAATGATACAACTAGATGTATTATAGTAATTAACTAGATTAAAATACCAGCTATACTAGGAGGAAGAAGAGAAGAGTAATATGCATTGCAGTAAGTTATCATCAAGCTGCAGTGCATAATAGACAGTTGGTAGAGTACATTGCAGCAATAAATTAGATTATACTTGAGGATAGATATAACACTAACTTCATTAAAGTGTTACAAAGAGGAAGGGCAGCAACAGAAAATTACATCACAGAAAGAAATAATATTATAGTGCAGGATAGATGTAAGACCAGCTTCATCATAAGGAAGGATGGTAGAGTAAAGTGTATCACAATAAGCAATCAGATTATAGTGTGAGATAGGTATAATACTAGCTTCATAATGTGATGGGAAGAGAAAGAAAGAGAACTTGAGATGCATCATAATAATAGATTAAGCTATACTTAGAAATAGACTTAATATTAGCTTCACCATGCAATGGGAAAAGAAAGAATGACAACATGAGATGCATCACAGTGATAAATTAAGTTATACTTAGGGATAGACCTAATAGTAGCTTCATCATGCAATGAGAAGAGAAAGAGCACCAACAGAACCTTAGGAGATTATATTACAGAAAGTAATGATATTGTGGTGGAGAATAAACACAATATCTACCTTAATAGCACTGGGAGGAAGGATGGCAAAGCAGAGTGCATCACAGCAAGTAATCTAATTATGCATGGGGATAGGCATAACTTCAGCTTCACCAACTATCAAAGAAGGAAATAGGATGGCAAAGCAAAGTGCATTGCAGCAAGAGAATAAATTATACAGTAAGAATAGGTATAACCCAGCTTCACCCATAGCATCATCAATCTGATTCTAGTGGAGGAATTGGGTTAAATCCTGGGCAGAATTGGGTTAGACCTTGGAATGGGAATAAGGTTAGTTTTGATGTTCTGCCTGCCAAGCCTGCCTTGAATAATTCCTGCTCTGATAAATCAGAGTGCACAATTCCTAAACCCAATTCTGATTCCAGACCTAATTCTCTGAAAAATAGGATTAGAAGGTAAATTAACTTCATGAAATCAATACATTAATTGAATTCTACATCATAGCATCTTTATAATCATCTATATTAACAATCTTTACCTCTACAGTTCTAACAACTCCTATATTCTCTGATATTATTTTATCTATTAGGTTATTAAGCCCCTTTTACTTTCCCTATTTGGATTTTTCCTTTTGTTTTGGATATCTTACCCCTCTATGGCATGATGTATATATCCTTCTGTTTTAAGAATTTATATACTTTTCTTCTCAGAACTTACCTTTACCTCATAGAGGTTTTATATACTTTCCTTCTCACTGGAGATACTATACACTCTTCTTTTGAGATACCTATTCTCTGTGAGAAGAAAGTGTACAGTAAATTAAATAGTAGGTTAGAATAGTTCCTTGCAGCTTCAGCTTTGATGGCATTATCATCTCTAACTGTTTACTCTATATTGACAGTATTTTCCTTGGCCATAGTATTAGAAGTATACTCACTGTTCCTCAATTTCACCCTTTAATTTTGAAAAGATACTGGGGATATTCTTCATACTGAGACTGGATGTTCTGAATCATTAAGAACTAAGCTATAATAATATTATTATGCTTGGAGATGATAGAGATATCTTACATACTAGAAGTTCTAAATATTCAGAGTCACTAAGGACTAAGCTATAGTAATATTATTATGTGGAGATTTAGCTTAAATTTCTGAGCTCAGAGTAATACTTTAATCCTTCAACTGTCCAATAAGTAACATTTAATGGTCATTATGCTCTACACATGTGGATGGATATGCTAGATATATAACTTCACCCACATTGAAACTGGGACACACTACTTAAAAGAGAACTTAACAAGTAGATACATTTTTTCTTTCTCCCCCTTATACTCTATCATTCTACTATAGAGGTCTCCAGTATTTCTACTAATAGTAACTTAGTGAATGAGGCACTAAAGCTATCTATAAATATTCTAAGCCAGTTCATAGCAGTAAATATACTAAATGAGTAAGGATGTGATTAGCAACTAGATGAGCTACTAAAGCTCAGTGTGATCTTATCTATTATTAATAATGAAGATAACTATCAATTTCTCTCTGAGTATTTCAAGGTGGATGGGATTCTTAAGAGAGTGGAGAACTTATACTCTTTAATTAACTGTATGAGACTCATCAGTAGGAACATTTTGAATGTAAGAAATCACCTTATTCTATTTCTTCTATCTTCTTCCTCTACTCACACTGTTTTCATAGCTCTTAGTTAGTTACATATACACCATTCAGAACAGACAAGATGCATTATTAGATTTCAATATCAGTACTTGCAAATCCACCCACTGGTGTGGCCTACCTGATAACTCACAAATATGTATTAAGTGCAGAATTTCTACTGAAAAGCTAGCATACCTCTCAATCTTGAGGTCTACTACCTCACTACTGAAATACTATTATAAAGAAAACACTGAAGAACACTGTGATCATCTCCTAGAAAAACTGTAGGATGAATGGATTTCTAAAACTAGAAAACTAAGAGATCTTCTCCTTAAATACTGCTCCAGTTGCTGACCTCTTCCACTGGAAGGATCAGATGCACTAGGTTGCTAACCTGAAGATAAAAGAAGGCACTACCAAGTAAATGATAATTTCCCCTAATATCTTACTTAGCATAATTACTTCTCTTTACCACTCAGTTTATTTATTTTTGTTTATTTTTTAAAATCAGAATGTTTTCCTTTTCTTTTCTAGTTAGTAGAATTAATAACATTAATGATTTTCAATCCATTCAGATCAGTTGAAATATTTTCTCAATTAGATTATTAATCTCATTCTCACATAATACTGCCAAGCAGGTGATAATGCCACATCACTACATTTAAGTCTTTTTGAGGTTGGAGACCATATGACCCCTAATATAGGTTAGAAATAGTGAAGCATTTAATTGTCTAATATCATCATTCTTGACCTATTCCTTGCAAGCTTTGCAGATATTACTGTCAGAATCAAAATCACACAGGTAAACTACTCCTAATAGCTTTTTAGGAAGTGCTCTGGGGACCTCCTCTACCTAGCATTTGATTTCCTGGACCTAGTCATTATCCTGTTTGTAATAGTATGAGATCCTGTGTCCCTGCAATATATCCTCCACCTTGATGAGATCTTCTATAAAATATGAGTGCTAGTTGAGCTGCAAGACTTATAAGTCATTTATATATCTAATATTTCTGTGTTCTGAGGCTACTCTGTCAGCTGAGTATCAAAGAATTTTAAGTTGATTTCCTCTATTATTATAATTAACTGTGACCTTTACTACTCCCTTTTCTGATGCTTTGCATTTATGACACTTTACTGATTACTTTACTTTACTGTCTATTTCCTCCTACTGAGATGACTCTTAGACTGAATGCTTCTTCATTTCCTAATAAAGATGTTATCATTCCTCATTGAAAGTCTGATGTTCTGTGATGTTGTTTCCTTACCCTATTCCTAATTTAGTATTAGATGATACAAATAGATTCTCAAAGTGCTTGTAATCTTCAGCTCTCCCTACTGAGGTCTATAATAATTTAGCTCTCCTCACTGAGGTTTATGATAATTTTCCTCTCATTATAGATAGATTCTGTGCATTGCTGGCTATTAACTCTGCATGTTCCTACTCTTTTATCTTCATATAGAGTTAATGTATGATTTCCTCCTTCATTGGAAATTAGCTTGTTAGCCAGGCTTTATCCCCTGAATCAAAATTAAGGGTCAGAAGGCTTCAGCTGTCCTGTGAAGGTTGATTCCTATTCAGTGTAGAACTATCTGATGGTGCAGAAGAGATAGTAGAGAACTCTAATAGAGATATTAGTGTTGATGGGGTTCTACTATCTGAGTCTGAGGTAAAGAGGTTTGAGAACTAGAGGGGCATGGTGTTGCTTTTATAGATGGTAGTCATACTTTGAGTGAGGCTAGCTAATTACTTTGAGATGCTAAGTGAGATGAATGCTGAGGTCAATGTTAAATGAGACTAATATGAAGGTAAAGGTGATATTGAGAGTAAGAATAGTAAGGGTAAAGTAAGAGTGCAGTTTGAATGAGATTGGTATCCTAGCAACCTCTATCATAATAAATGAAAACACTTTGAATTGAAAACTGCTTGAAAAATGAAATAAAACACTGAAAATGCCTACTTTTATCTATTAATACTGTTCTTAACTATATTCCATATTTATATTCTCATACTTCTCTATGATTCAAAGTAGAACTACTCTACTCCCTAGTAGACCTATTTATATTATAGCTAATTTATTATATTTCTTCATCAATTCTTTTCCTGCAAATCTCTGAGGCCTCTCCCTATAATAAATAACATGATTGACATGATTGACTAATCATTAACCTTACTACTCTATCTCCTGCTGCTGATGGTGTGTTATTATAGATTGCATGAGATTTCTTTATTCCTCCCCTCTATGAATGTAGAGGCCTATTTGCTCTGCTGTTAGCAAGTTGACTAATTACTATATATTTTCTAGCTGTATATCATTAGTGTCCCTTTAGATGTTAATATTATCCTTTAATATATACTCTAGTAGTAACATAGCTGGCTGATACCCATACAGCTTTACCAGCCTTATATTAATTGCTAATGAGGCCTTCTGGGCATCTCATGACCACCTCTCTGAATGCCCATGCTACATTATACTTCAAATAATATATACTTTAATCAGCTGCACAGACTACTCATTCATTCTCACTAATACTAGGTGTGATATGAGTGCTGATATATACTTAACCCTCTTACTGAGTAGTATTATAGCTATCTAGGCACTAATGAAATATTTCCCATTGTCTGTATACAACACTTTCAGTCATCTAAATGTTGGTGTGAATCTATAGAAGAAGTTTATAACTAACTCCTCAACTGCATCTGTATAGGGAGCTGTCCAGATGAATCTTATAAAGTATTTAACTACTACTAGCATGTATTAAGCTTCATCCTCTGCCACTAGCTGTATAGGCCCCAGGAAATCCATTCCCAAGAGATCCATCAGTTGGAATGACTGAATCCTCTAGGAAAACTGTAGGATGAATAGATTTCTAAAACTAGAGAACTAAGGAATCTTCCTCTTAAATACTACTTTAATTGCTGACCTCTTCTACTAGAAGGACTAGGTGCACTAGATTGCTGACCTGAAGGTTAGAGACCATATGACCTCTAACACTATTATTTCTAATTGAGCTAGTATAACCCACAAATATGTACTGGGTATAGAATTCCTATCATTCCTAATTGAGCTAGTATAACCCATAAATATATACTGGGTGCAGAATTCCTACCATTCCTAATTGAGCTAGTATAACCCACAAATATGTACTGGGTGCAGAATTCCTATCATTTCCAATTGAGCTAGCATAACCCACAAATATGTATTAGGTATAGAATTCCTACATTTTCTAATTTAATAGAACCATGCTACCTACTCATGATCTAATATTTCCCTATCTCTATTAAAGAATATAATATTTTCCTAGTATTCTAATGAGATAATAAGATAAATATTTATAAATTTATAGACTAAATGGTGAGATGGATAGTAATGGCAGATAGTGATAGCAGAATGGTGATCTCAGAATGATAATAAGCAGATAGTAATAGCAGGATAATAATAAAAAAATAGTGATAGCAGGAGGGCAATGGGGGGATAATAATAGCAGGATGATAATAGGCTACAGCAGAATGATAAAAATAGAATGATAATAGTGAAATAGTAATAATAAAATAATGATAGTAGAATGATGATAGCAGAATAGTAACAGCAAGATGATAATAGCAGAATAGTGATAGTAGGATGACAATGACAGAATGATAATAGTAGAATAACAATAAGGAGATAGTAATAGCAGGATGATAGGGTGTCATGATAATTTGAATTAAATAGGCACTACTTTCCATGACATTTCTATGACATTTCTATGACATTTCTGTGACATTTCCATGACATTATCATGACACCTTTTAAGTCCATAATATCTCTACAAAAATAACTTGGATCATGATGGAAGTAATACCATTCAATCCCTTGAGGTAAGAGCTTTCAAATGGATATAGTTTTATTAGAATTAAGATAATATTTAATGTTAAGACTTACTATGAATTTTCCTTATAAAATGCATGGAGAGCTGTGTCTTATTAGAGGTAAAAACTAATAGAACTAGTATTAAGCAGACTGGAAGTTTTTGTTGTGTATCTCACTACTAGTTGACTGTATGCATCTCAGTATATATTCATTGATTTAACTTAGAGAACTGCTGTATAGGTGCATACTGTAAGAAGTCCTTAAATAAAAGGTACTTAAATAATTAGCAAATAATATTATCCACTCTTTGGTGTAAGAGAGTAACATTGATTATTATTTCATCAGTAAATATTATTAATATTATAATGTTAATAAATTCATCATATTATATCTTATCTGTGGTTAGGCCACTATCAATGATACTATGGAATTATTGAGCAATGTAGAAGGAGAGTCCATTGGTAACAGTATGAAAATAGGGTAAGATGAGAAATTAGTTAATAGTACTACTAGAAAGTTCAGTGTTAAGGAAGAACTGTGCAAGGCTGTATTTAATCTTACTTTTAAAGCTCTCATACTGGGCTGTTGTTATTCTGATGGAGGAGTTGAACATTAGGTTAATATAATTTAGAACTAGACATCCAGCTGGTTATAGCAAGAGTTCTTCATAGATAACAGTATAGGTATTTAAAACTGAGGTTTTTGCAGCTTATAATAATAATAATGAGATAAAGAAGGCTGCCTCTAAGTTTATATCTTCTTTCTAGTAGATTTAATTAGTTAGCATTATCTTTATTAGCAACTTGAAAAAGCCTACTGCCAGAAGAGGAAGCACAGAACTCAGCTTAAGCTGAGGACACAGCATGATGTGAATAACTTTTCTTAAAACATAATAATACATACATTAGGATGGTTTGAAGTTAGTTCCACATTTATAGAGTCTAGTATGATACTAGAAGTATCAACTACATCTAAGTCTTTATCAGCTGTGAGACCCTGTGGTTGTTCACTGGAAGGTAGAACCATAAGAGCATGTTTGATGAGAGGTTATATAGGTACTGAAAGAGATATGGTAAATTAACTGGTATTAATTAACATCATTTTCAATACTTTCTACTTTACTTGAATTATAACTAAGTATTTCTTTTAATGATGACTAAGGCTGCTCTGGCTGTTAATAGCTTTTCAGCAGTATGAACAGGTATGGATATAGGCAGAGTTCTTCATAGTAAGAGATTTAATGCTTGATGTTGGGTATAGTGCTGAAGCTGAATAAGGATAATAAAGACTAGAATGTTATTATTTAATATATCACTTAAAAGCTGATTAAAGGAGCATACAACAATTTAGACTTAGTAGAATTAGTCATGATGCAGATTAAATAGACCAATTAAAACACTAATAAATACATTCTTAGCTAACTAACTAGTTTATATATGATTAATGACATGATAAAAATAGAGAGGTAAAGATAGGGGGAACAAACAAAGCTCAGCTTAAGCTGAGTAGCAGGTATGATTACTAGCAGGTACTAATAAACTTTTAAGTTAAATTAAAACAGATAAAATAAAAACACAGGCTGGCTGGGGTAAATTTAATTGGGCAGGAGCTTGCATGCTTTATAAACAGGATTTTATCAGCCAGGAAGGTCATCTACACCAGAAGGAAAACTTCTGATAGTGAATTCAGTGAGTTTATCTGACTTGGCTTGCTTGGCTTGCTTGGAAGCAGGGGGGGTAGCAGTACTTATAGAGGATCATTTGTGTGGGTTCAGACTTGCATCATTCAAGGAGGAAGGTAGCCCTGACACCTGGGGACTTCCCAAAGAAGCAACTGATTCAGGAATAGATAATAGGCTAGACATAGGGAAATAGAACAATTTGTTTGAAGAAGAAGGAAGTATATATCTGAGTAGGCTTGACATGGGCATTCTAGAAGGTGTTTTGAGCTAAGGTTTTTTAGCTGGGAATCCTAATGCTAAAACAGTCTTTAATTTACTCATTACATGACTGATGGCCTCTCTGATATTCAGCTGTTAAATTGCATTGATCTGTGCAGGCATGAGGCTAAGATTATTAATATTATTCCAGACTAGTTAGGACACAGACTGTCCAAACATTTTCTGAATAAAGATTGTAGCATGGGTTTTAATTACCTGTTCTATCTGATCTTTTTCATGTTAGGAAGAGGAGAAAGTACCCTGATCTCAGCTTAAGCTAAGATCTTAAAACACTGTAGGGTCTTGAGCAATAATTTAAGATGTGAATTTTGCAGTTGCCTTCACTTCAATGAATCTATTGAAGATGTTAGTGGTTGATATAATCCATATATGTTATGAATATTCTTAATTTATTCAATGCACATGATGCAGAGCTTGAAGCATATTATTAATATTAGAGAGAGGTTTAAGTAGCATTATATTACTGTAAGTTCTGTGGAGATTCAAACTAGTCACATCAGTGTGGTAGTTGATGATTAATATCTTCATCAGATAGTTAAGATTATTAAAGTTATCCACAGTTTCTACACATTCATAACTAGTTATAGACATACAGATAACATTAATATTCACATTGAAAAGGGTTATGAACATCTCCATGATAAACACTATCATAAAGAACTAACAAAAGACTAAAAGACCTTACTACCATGTAACAACAACCTTATTGACAATAGATAACAGGTATGAGAACTTGGCAGATAAGCAACAGAGTAGAGCTGCAATCTATACTCTATTAGTAAGAATATAGGGGATTAAATTATTGTAAATCACACAGGATAAGAATCACACTGCACCTCTATTTGCCTTCTGACACTATTTATTGATATTAATAGTAAGATTTCCCTTTCATTTGACTGATATTACTTTAAATAATTGTGACAGACACAGTAAGAATAAGGCATGCTAAAGTTGGTAATATATACTCATATTAAATTTCCCTGTGTTAGCTGGATCAAGTGTGTTGTCTGAATTTACTAAGGGCATGAAATTATTAATCTTAATGAAGAGTTTCAGTATGAACTTTACATAAGTCACTTGATACTCTACTAATTGCTTGTTAGCCATCAAACAGTCTATTATAATAACTGTGTAGGGGAGTATATATTCCCCCATAACAGCTTTACTCCCATGAGTTGATTCATCCATTGAAATTGAGACATTCATTATAGACTTTATAATTTGTTATAAAACCAGCTGGTTGATTATTTTCAGCACAATCAATAATGCATGATAATGGGATAGTAAATCATTACTCACAAATAATTTCTGAAAGAGAATAGGATCCAAGATATGTATATGACTGGGTTCATACTCAGAGGTCAAGACATACTCAGTTAGAGAATCCTCTATGAACTGGTAGTTAATGGAGGACTCTCATTCCTCCCTAAATGAAAGATAAAGCAGGTCATGCAAATTATATGCATGATTTACCATGTAAGTATCTATTATGAGTAATAAATTTATATAAGGAATTATTGATATGATATGATGTATTCTCATTCTAAGGTTCTTTATGATATAAGCTTCATTTAGTAATACAAGGCCAAAGTAAAACTCCTTCAGCTATAGTGATATAACTATATCTGTAGGGTCCAGAATGGCATAGATGTCTTCAGTATTATATCAGTCAATAAGCTTGTCACTTTCATCATTATCTTTAGTGCTATCATCTTTGCAAATGGGTGAATCAGAGGGTTGCAGTTTAGTGTAGCTAATAGGCACTAAATGGGAGTCTTAGCTTAAGCTGAGATGAGTAAACTCCTTACATGTCATATAATATATTCATGTTGAATATGAGGTCACAATGAGTATATATACTATTTTGAATTTCAAGGTATTAATAGTTGATATAAGGGTTTACAGTGCCTTTTCATTAATTACAAGGAACTACTTTCTTAGGTCTGAAATCCTGCCTGGCCTGACAGATAAGTAAAATATGTGCATTGTGAATATATCATGGAATTATAACTAAATCTTATTGACCCAAGTGTATATGAGATGTGAGGGAATAAAAATAATTAATGGGAGATGTTCTAAGCTAACCTCTTAAAATAAATGTCAGAAGAAAGTAGCACTGAGGGCCTGAATTATTTTATTAAGTCTTATCTGATTGACTAGTATGATAGTGTGTTGCTTCTTAAGGGTAATAATGAGTATTACTATGCTATTAACTTGCCAGGGTTTTAATTCTATGTTGCTAATTACTAGTGCCTTAGGATCAAAGCATAGTAATGAAGTCAATTATTTATAACTGAGTAAGTTAATATTAGTAGAATTGAGCAGCTTTTTCATTGCATCATTAATGATTGACAGCTTGAAGGTTGTTGCCAGTTCAGTGAGAATACCAGAATTAATGGTTTACCCTAAGGTATTGTTATAAGCTTCAAAAATGTCTGGGACATTAAAAGTGAGATGCTGAATGAGAATGCACTCCTCTTCAGGAATTAGATGGGAAAAATCAACTACAGCAGGGATTATATTTTGATTGACCTGGGCTTTAATTATATTTAAATGATTGAATGTGTCTATCATTTCATTGCCAGTGATGTCAGTGGGATCAAATGTCAGGCTAATTAATCTATATTGTTCAATGAGTAGGTTGAAGTTAGCAGGTTACTAATGGAGGTTGATATTAGTAAAAGCAAATTCTAATTTAGACCAGTACATTGGGACCTTAATAGTTTGATTATTAGCATTGGAATAGTTATTAGGCTGCTTTGCAATGAATTTAAGAAACCAAATCATCACAAATAGATGTTCTGGGTTTATAGAGAGATTGAGTCAGATATCTGCAGGGAAGGTTGTTGTGAGCCACCCAATCATCAAATAATATATGTAAATTGCAGCCTTTAAATTCCCTTTAACATTAAACAGCTGCTCAAAGCTGAACTTAAGGATATTACATTGAAAGATCTCTAATGAAAAAAGAGATATAAGAGTACTAACTTCTACTCAGCTCTGAGATTTATGATTAGCACCTGTATGACTATAGGAGTTCTTATGGATATCTATAAAGTCATTCAGTAGTTTATGGATGCAGGGCTTTTGAACCCAGTTAAGAAAGGCAGAAACAGTGGTGAATCCCAATGCACTGATTAGTAGGGATTAAGATAATTACAGCTGATCAGGCTTGATGAGTTTAATTCTCACCCCAGTGAATTTTAAATGGATTGATTTGAGTTTCTCTGAGGACTTAACATTGGCTTTTTTACCAGCTATCTATAAGAATGTTAGAATAAGGTTACAGCTGACAGCTTGACAGGGAATGTGGGGCAGAAGCTGAGGTAGGTAAGTAGTAGTCTCAGTTTAAACTCAGTTTATACTAGTTCAAATATGGCTAAGTGCCTATTAATGTAAATATTGACTAAGTGCACAGACATGGAATACAACTCATCTTGATGTTGTGATTTGAACAGGTACAGATATATATAACAGATAATTTTGATATAATCTTCTACTAATTTTCTTATGAATAATAAGTTTTTCAGGATTATATAAGTAAATTTGGTAGGGGAGGGTAGAAATGAACATTTGAGAATGTTATAAGAGTAAGAGTATTAACAGTGTGTAATGCTGATAGTGTTAAGAAAGTTGTCAGAAAAAGAGTTTAAAATTATAGTAGGAGATTTAAGAAGATGTGCACACTGTCACTAGCTGAGCTTAAGCTGAGAAATGTAGCTTACTGACTTGCCCACCTATAATAATGCCAGTAAATTAGTGAAGTTGATTGAATTTGGAGGAAAGAGTAGCTACTAATATGAAAGAATAAGATTGAGAACACAGTAAAGAATACTATACTGTAATAGGTGTGCTCTGATAAGCAGATCATGCAAGTTATATATTAGAATCAAGATTGTAATTATTAGAGAAAGGAAGGAAAAAGGAAAAGAAATTATGAGATCATGCAATATAAATAGAAGGAAATTATATGAGATCAGAGTGGATAAACATTCATATGAAGGCCCAGTTGGAGGCATTCAATCAGGTAGTTAGAGATTGAGTGAAGTTTAGATGAGTTATAGATATAGAGTATAAGGGTGTAGCCCTTCATATTATCCCCTCCTATTCAGTTTTAAAGAGTAGGCAGGAAGGTTCAGAGAATCAAGCACAGTACAGTATAGGTAGAGTCTCATTAGGCAGGTACAGTTCTTTATAACAGGCAAGCACAGTAGTGTCCTGCAGGGTAAAGGTTAGTTTCCATGAAGAGATCTCATATCTGAGTCACTTCACTAGGTACTGGAATTCTCATCCATAGTGGTGATGATTGAGAATGGCTTTAATCTCATATTCTACCTCATTATCTTCCCTGATGATGCCTGGTGAATGCTAGTTAGTAATTTCTTGTGAGAGGAATGGGTCAGTAGAGACCTTGTAGAATAGATTCATGTGAAACATGTTGTAGATTCTAGGTGATATATCAAAATAATAGTTATGACTTCTCAGGATTTTAATAACAGTGTACTTAGTATATTGATAGTCAAGTGTGCAAGACAGGCAATCAGTTGTGATATTTTGAAGGTCTAGTCAGACCTTATTACTCACCTCATAGTGTTTAGCAGGATTTTAGTGAGCATTCATACAGTCCTATTGGTCCTACTGGGCACTGATCATAGAGAATTTAGCCCACTTGTGAGCTTACTAGAGTTTCAAGATGATGGTGTTCATAATTTGAATCAGACTGTAGGATAAAGTAGAAGATTCAGATAATTTAGTGAAATTAAGAACTTTAAGGTTATAATTATATGAGAGGAAAAATGGGCTGACACCAGTGCTAACAGCATTACAGCCATTAATTGTAAGTTTAGCATGCAGGAGGAGTTCATTCCAGTCATCCTGAATGTATGAATAGAATTTTTAAAGGTAATTCTTAGTTGTTTAAATTATATGTTTAGTGCTACTATTAGTTTTAGGATGATAGGCAGTTGAGAGGTATTAGAAAATCTTAAGGAGCTGATAGATTTAAATCTAGATAGCTCTGATGAACTGAGTTTCACAGTTCAAGACAATTATATGGGGTAGATCATGCTGATGATAAAATAGACTTTAAAAGAAAGCTTTAGCCACTGTAGGTGCATCCATCTTCATATAGAATTTAAAGATAATACCTTTATTAAGGTAGTTAATAATGATAAGGATATTCTTGCAGCTGTTGCTCATAAGAAGATCTACTATAAAATTAATGATGATATTGTGCCAGACATATTTAAAGATCAGAAGAGATTTGAGTAGACTTTAGCAGTAGTTCTGCCAGATAATAATAGATTGATAGATGTTATAGTTTCAGGTGAACTATTAAATACTCTGAGATATATTAAGCCAGTAGAAATCTCAGAATAAAATTTAGTAGAGTGCTTTGTAGTCTGAATGGCTAGTCATCAGAGAATTATGAGTTTCTTACATGATTTAAGTGTATAATGATTCTGAATTAAGAACTCACTACCTCTTCTAGAAGTGTAGTTGGGAGTTAGAGTCTACAGAGTATTTAGTGATGCCAATACAGACTTAAAGTTCAGATAGAAAATAGTAAGCTTTATCTTGGATAACCTGGGTCATTATCTGAAGGTGTTCATTAGAGGTAGCAGTAGTGTTCTAGAGTTCCTGAAGTGAGGATGAGGTGGTTATAATTAACAGGGTAATAAATAAGGTATGTATTACTTCATATAGTATTACTTCAGATTCTTTGAGAATCTATAGATCTAGTAGTCTCTATTTGTAGTTTGTCTAGTGGGTGTTGAAATCTTTAGAAAGCATATTCTATTCATATTAGAAGAGGATGTTGGCCATGGAGTTCTCTATGCCAAGATGATAATAAATTATAAAATGAAAGTAACTGAGAAATTTAGCCCAGTACATCTGATATTCAGAGAGTTTATAGATTATTATAAAATATTAAAGGTTCTTATGATCTGTGATGATTTTAAAGTTTTTCATACTGTAGAGTTTGGAGTCCTATTCCTCTAGACATCAGATGATAGTGAGAAGTTTCTTGTCATAAATCTCATAGTTAGCTTCAGTAGGGCTGAGCTTTTTAAATATGAATGTATAGGATTACAGGACACCTTCATTATCCCATTGCATGAGAGTATTATTTATAATATAATTAGAAGAGTCTGTTTCAACTACCATCAGGTGATTAGAGTCAAATGTGATGAGCATCAGAATAGAGACAAATATTTACTTAAGGTGCATAAATGCCTTGTCTGCTTTCTTAGACCATTAAAACTGCTAGTCTTTATGTATGAGATCAGTTAGTAGTCAGATAATGTCAGAAAAATCTTAAATGAAGTGTCAGTAGAAATTCATGAATCCTAGGAAGCCTTGCATGTCTTTTATGGTTATAGAGGCCTCCTATTTGAGGATAGTAGTAATCTTCTTGGGGTCCATATGGACTCCCTTTCCTGCCTCTATGATGAAGCTGAGGTAGGTTGTCTCTTGAACTTTAAAGGTAGATTTATTAATGTTGATTAGGAGATCATATTTATAAAGGCAGGTGAGGACTTTTCAGACATACTCTTAGTGCTACTTATGGGATCTATCAGTGAAGATGAGAATGTTATTAAGGTAGGTAGAAGTAAATTCATCTAAATAATTTTATAAGGCCTAGTTGATATATTTCTGAAAGGTGCTTAGAGTATTTATGAGATCAAAAGGGATGACTGTTCATTCAAATAGATTATATCTCATGTAAAAGGTAGTTAGCTATTCATCTCCTTCTGTGATTTAGATCTTATAAAATGTAGAAATGACATCCAGCTTTATAAACTATTTAGCTTGACTGATTCATTCAAGAGTCTCATTAATTAATAGTAGTGAGTAATAATCTTTTCAGATGAGGCAGTTGAGACTCTAATAGTTAACATAGAATTAGAGGCCTTCACCTGGCTTTTTCATGAAGAGCATAGATGTGCTTACAGGTAAATTGCTAACTCAGATGAAACCCTTATCTAAAAGGTCATTAAGGGTCTTATGAAGCACAAGTAGTTTATCATGTAATATGTTGTATAGTAATTCTTAGGGTAGCTGAGAGTCTTTACTATCTATCTTCTTAAGTTCAATATGGTAGTTGTGCATACCATGAAATAGTAGGAGCTTCTCAGTGACCTTATAATTAAAAATATTGAGGAATTCATGATATTATAGAGGGAGGACTGTCACAGAGTTAATCTTCAGCTTCTTAGAGAGTTATAAGAGGGCCTTCTCTATGTCAGCCATACTAGCAGTGAAGATTTCAATGGAAGGTTAGAACTTGAATTTCTGATTGTAGCTTTAGAGGAGGTTATAGGTGTTGGCAGAGATTTGATAAAGATCAGTAGTCTTATAAACATCTTTTTTAGAGATATAGATGCCTTTAGGGAATATGATGCATTAATTGCAAGCATTGATAAGAGCTTGATATTCAGATAGCTATAATAGGCCTAGTATGAAGTTATATGGGAGATTCTCAATCTTATATGTATAGATGTTTTCTTAGAGAAATCTACTAATATCAATATCAAACTTCATCATATTTTGTATAAAGCTACCTGTGTCACCATTAACACCTTCAATCTTTTAGAGGTTGATTGGGATATACAGAAGGTTATAACAGTTAATCATGTGAGGATGAATCATTAAATAGTAACAGTAACCACTATCCACCATAGCATTCATATTAAAAGAATGATTAACTATAGTAGATATAAGAATTATCAGAATAGTCATTTTCTTCTCAAAGGTCTTTCTATCTAACTCTGGGAGCTTCTACTCATAATTTCACATGAAAGCTAGTCTTTTCCTAAGTCTGACTTGGCATCTTTGAAGTCTTTCTCCTCTTTGGGCTTGATTTGTACATTTGCAGACTGTATGGGCAGTTTTAGGGGAATATGGGTTCCACAGCAGTTAGTAGCTCTATGCCCAGGTTTATTACAGTTAATGCAGATATCTCAGATGCAGTAGTTAATAATGATGATGGTAGTTATATTTAGAACATAGAATGCATTCATATAAGTAAGCCCTGTAGGTGTTCAGTTCATAGCATTTAGATCCTTCAGTAGAGAGGTCTTAGAGAAGGCCTCCCTAGAGGTAGTAAGGGCATCACTATGAATTCAGTCCTAAATGATCTTAATCTCAGATAGGTTATTCTCTATGCCATAGAGCTTCATATAATATTTGAGGTACATAGGGGGTTCAATGGAGGTAATGATCTACTACAGAAGTTCAAACTTAATAACCTTCTTGAGCAGGGCCTTTTTAACAGTGTTATTCTATAGCTGGCTACTGACTTCCAGGATCTTCTGATTGAATCTTGAAAGAAAAGTGGAGAGTGGATTGATTTTCTGATGAACATTATACAGCCAGATTAGAGCCTTCTGAGCCACTAAAGGGTTGGAGAAAAGAATGTTGAGCTGATTAAGAATGATATTAGAGGTTATAAGAATGAGTTTAGCATTGATCTTCATTCAAAAGTGAAATCAGATGATAGCAGTGCTAGAGAGTCAGATATAGATGTATCAGGCCTAGTCAGTGAGAAATCTAATTGCAAGGCTGTTCAAAGTGATTTTGACCTCTGCATTAAGATACCAAACAGGGTATTCAGAGACTTATTCACCCATAAATTTCTCAAGGGTGGTAAGCCTTTCTTTTAGGCATCTCAGGAAGTCCTCAAAAGGAGCAGTCAGATGAGCAGGAGTTGGGATAGAAGCTAAAGTCAGTATGAGTATATAATTTTATTTGATGATGAGGTTGATCTTATTCACAAGCTATTAGATGAAGTTTTAAAATTCAGCATTAGAGCTCTGAGAAGAGGTGTTATCTTCATGCAGAGGATCCATGTTCATAATGAATTTAAAAGATTGTTCAGATTTGAAGAGTTTAGAGGATTTAGAAAGTTTGGAGGATTCAGAAAGTTTAGAGGAAAATCTCATGAGATATTAATATGAACTGTCAGGACTTTAAGGTCTTTTACTGACATATTATCTAGCAGAGCTGAGCTAAGTGAGTTGTATTTTAAATTTCAGAAGAGTTTACTGTACATGCAGGTCACATTTGGAAGAATCTGCTATATATATGAATCATGTTTGAAGGGTAAATATAATGAGGATCTCTAAGAAGAGATCAAATGAGTAATTACAAAATGTAATGGGTACACTCTGATAAGTAGATTGTACAAGCTATACACTAGAATCAAGATTGTAATTACTAGAGAAAGAAAGGAAAAAGGAAAAGAAATTATAAGATTATGCAATATAAATAGAAGGGAATTATACAAGATTGGAGTAAATAAACATTCATATGAAGATCTGATTGGAGGCATCTGATCAGGCAGTCAGAGATCAGGCAAAGTTCAGGCAAGCTATAGATATAGGGTATAAGGGCATAGCCCTTCACATATACTAGTAGATAGGGTCTTATGCATTTGAATTATCCATGGCACTGAGGCATCATGGGCATATATACTCTTCATTAATAAAGCCAAGTAATAATAATAAGAGTGCTATGCTTGGGTCAGCCAAGTTCTATTCATAACTATTCTTATAATACTCATTGCTGCAAATCAAAGAAAATATAGAACACTAGTATAAAGTAAGAAGCATATAGAATGCTATTTTGATAGAGTATTGTTATTCTTCTTTATATGTTGACCCTTTAAAGCTGCAAATCAAAGGAAATATAGGATACTAGTATGAAGCAAGAAGCATATAATAGAATGCTATTTTAATAAAGTATTATTATTCCTCTTTATGTGTATGATTAATAATGGTTTGTACAGGAGGTGCTAGTATGTATAATGAAAATAAAGATATTAGTGCATAATGAAAGAAACACCTCTTTACTTACTATCTCATTATCTGCTAGTGATGCTAATTATAGAGGTTTACCTACTCTAATTTCATCCTTTAATTCCATTCTTTCTGCATATCCCACTCTAAGACTCCTAATAGGTTATTAAGTCCTCAGCTTCCATGTCAGCCTCATAAAGTATCTATAGCCTGAACAAGGAATATCCATCCCTATATTCATCTTGATTATGTGTTTTTAAAGCTGGCTATAACTCATCCTCTGAGTACTCATCTAGCTCTTGAAACTCTTCATCTGAGGACTCATTCAATGCTACAATACTGACTACTGATAATTATGGAGAGCCTGGCTTGGCATGCTGTTGTTCTTTCTTTTTTCACTGAAGCCTATTATAGGTATTAAAGGCCATGATTATTAGGCTGTCAATATTATATTAATCAGGGTGCCTAATGTAGAATGAAAGGTGAATATTGATTTTAGTCCATAAAAATTTAACTATCTTCTTACTAACCTGATGAATATAATTCATTATTATGGAGACATCCTTGATGAAGTTATGATTCAGCATTCTTTTCCTTAGATAATGAAATTATGGAAAGTCATATTTATTATAGAGTATATATCCAAGAGAATTGAAAAATGTCTTAAAGTATTCTTATGGGGACTTAGAACATGAATTATATAGCTTTGAAAAGGATTTATTATGTTCAAGGTGTTGTTCTGAATTCTTAGTCAGTAATTACAAGAGTTACTAGAGGTTAAAGACAATTAACATATGCTTGTATTGATTGATAGTATTTTCCAGTGACTGAATGTATTATACTTGGTGATGTAATGTAAATGCAAGCATGGTGTTTAGCTCAGTAAACTAATAGTAGTAAAGGAGGATTTACTATTTAATTGTATAAGCTCTGTAATCAAGGTTACAGCTGTGTTCTATATGCCTATTAGTAACTAATGATATTAGAGAAGACTCAGGTGTGCATATATAAACTGTACTACCTTACATATTAATATGTCTTATGCTATTAAAGATGTTATACTGAAATTACTCCTCATCAGTTGTGAAATCTTTTTGGGATTCCATGGCAGAGGTGGCAGATTGACAATGTGCAGCTTAGAGTAAGAATATGAGAGGATGGTGCTTACCAGCAGTTGAAATAGAGTAAGTAAGTTTGTGATGATGGATAAGGAAGAAGTATGAGATAAAATGATTAAGAAATTGACTGAATAAATTAACTGCTGATGGGGTTATGTGCAGCTCTGAGTTAGCTGGATAAATCATCAGTTAGTCTTGTGATGTGCCACTCTGGCAGCTGCAAGTCATATAATCACTAAAGAGAGGCCTTAGCTTAAACTGAGAGTAATCAGTCTAGAGTCTCTAAACATGTCACTAAATATAAGTACAGAGTAAGTAAATGACTATAACTAACTTAGTGAGCAACAACTAGGTGTGCTAAGTAGCTCTGAGCTGACTTTAAGCATAGTCACTTGAAATCTGAGCATGCATGTTATATAATCAATGCACTGAGTAGAATCTGAGCTGATATAGAGTATGCTTCCCAGGCTGGAGCACTCATGCAGGGCAGGCTAAAGTAGAGCTAGCATAGAGAATAGCTACTCAGACTGAGATAACATATGTGGTATATTTCAGATCCTAGTGAGCTAAATACACTAGAGGCTGGATAAGGGCTAGCCTGATATATACTCCACATAATCAAGATAATATAACCAGTAATATCAGTAAGTTCAGGCTGAAGGTTTCTGAGCTAAATAAATATTTTGCTGATGTAGTTTGCACAACACTCACTGGCAGATGCAACTTAAATAAAGTCATAAGAGCTAGCCATTAAAATACATTGTAGGGCTATAATGTCACATCTCCATTCAGATCTCCTTCAGAGTAATTAAGGGGATTTAGATGGTAACTTTTTGAATCTGCATGCATTATACTAACAGTCTAATAGGGGTTTGAATCTAATAGAGAGCAGCATGAACTCTATATTTTATTCCATAGTAGTAGTACTAACCCTTCAGGGCAACCTGATTTAAGCTGCAGGATGAGCTAGTCATAAAAACATACTTTAAAATTATACTAACATCATCATTCTTATTAGTATTAAATTGATTATGCTAAGAAGAAAGATGACTTTTTACTGTGCAGAATATAACAGCTCAGGGTTTAAACCCAGCTGAGTATAGCATGAATTTTATATTTTATTTCATAGTAGTAGTATTAACCCTCTACTAGCAGGGCAGCCTGGCTTAAGCTGAGAGATGTGGTTTAAATCCCCATGCTACATATAGTGAGATTAATATTCCTTCAACCCAGACATATCAGAACTGCTAAGTCTGTAGATACATTGCTATTATGTGTTTACTACTAATATAATCTAACATTCATTGTACCTTCAAATATTACTACTATTTTTTGTAAATGCATACAAGTTAAGCATTCATCTCATTCTTGCTATGTAATTGAACAGCATGATGTTACAGGGCATATTATATGAGTAAATAATGCTCAAGATTAAGATATTCTTAAAGGTTAATAGTGCAGTATATCATAATATATGTGCATTATTGGAGAGGGGGATGGCAAGGTATGAGCTTCTAGGTTTAAATTTATGAAGAAAGTAAAGTAAGAGGAAACTACTGCTGATGTTTAAGTATGTGTATGAGAGTTATTCTTAGATATTTTAAAATATTCCATTAGTAACTAGGGATAATTATCTGAATGCTATAACCTGGTAGTGTAAGAACAATTAGAGATAATATGAGTCATAAAGAAATGAGAGGTTGCTTGACAGCACTATAACTATTAATAAAAGTAATGATTGCATGTTAGTGGATAGTCAACCAGAGGATTAGAACAGCATTACTAACCTTTAAAGATAAGAGGAGAACTTGAAGGAGAGAGTTCCAACAAGATAATATGCCTGGCAGGTAATGATATATAATTTTGAAACAGATTTGAGAGTAATGTGTCTGGTTGACAATTTGATATTAGAGATAGATGATAAGAAGATTTAGAAAGAGAATAACTTGAACTGTGTACTGTTAAATCTTCTCTATAAACTTATTGAAAGAGAGCTTTTAATAACTCACAATCAGTACAAAATATAGTATCTGAGCTTTGATCAGTTTGATCTAATGTAGATATACAGTAAACATTCTTTTTAAATAATAATGAAAAAAATAGATGCTTATGGCTGAGAATAATATAAGTTCTATATTACTAGCAAGATGGAATAAATTGTTTTGAAGCTGGGTTTTTAGGTATGTATACTGCAATTTATTATTAATAGTTGCCAGTCAAAAAAGGCTAACTTAAACTTGCTAGTAAAAAGAGGTAGTTACTCCTATCTACTACTAATTAGTGGATAAGATATTATATGTAATTCTTTATTTATCTTCTTACTTATTTGGATGTGAACTTTACTCTACAGGTAAAGTTTATCAGTACTTCTCACATCTAAATTCTTCTTTCATACTTACTGTTGCACCCAAATGAACATTAATGTCATATAAGAACCTTAGGTGCTAATGAGTATGAACTTCTTACTTAGCTCTATATATAGTGCTTGGCTTAAGCTTAGTTCTAACTTAAGCTGAGAATTCTATACTTAAAATTTACTAACTGAAATATAATAGATATTTACTACAATAAATTCTTATTCTATGATTACATCATCTAGGCTTATATGAGTCTCAACTACATCCTCATATTCTGTACAGTCCTTAGCTTAAGTCAGAGCTAAGCTTAAGCTAAGTATTATTTACTTAAGCATTACTATATTAGCTCTAACTTAAGCTGAGGACTGTCTGCCACAACATACTGAATGTAAGATAATAGGTCTCAAACAAGAGTAAAATAGCTTTATAATACTGAAAACACTCTGGAGTGAACACAGTTAGTGCCTGGGAGAATGATTTTCAGGCTGATTGGAGAATAGTAGTATCTTTACTTCCTTATAGAGGAACTAATTATAATCAAAACATTATAGAAAGTTAATTAACATTATCATCATTAGGATCTTCTGATGCAAGTCTGAGTCAGTGAAATAGATCTCAGTAACCTGATGAACAAATTGATTAGAAATATGATTTACAATCTATTCAGATGATGCTAGTATCTTCTCCCCCTCAGCCTAGCTAACAAATTGATTTTCAAAGTGATATTATTAACCTAGGTCTATTAGAGGTTCAGATTGATTATTTCAATATATCCTTCTAATACTATATTAATTTCTATTAATATTTAAGTATTTAGGAACAATCAGTGAGATATTCATGAGCATCATAACTAATAATAAGTGATAGTAGCTTTCTGCCTGTAGATGTCTGAGTTCATTAACTATTAATAAAATTGTTTGGTGTAGAGCTTCCAGAGTTATGAGAGCTATAATACTGAGGTTGATGTAGAGAGGTTTTATGAGTTAGAATGATAGATTTATTATAATAATACAGTAAGTATAATTCATTTTTCTACCTTCCTTGACTATACAATAGATATTAACTACTAGAAACTGCTGAGTAGGATCTTTCTGATGACAATTTTAACTTAAATGTGAGAAGAGATTGGAAGAGGCACAGGACTGATGATACCCTAACCTCAGGTACCTCTAAGAATGGAATTAATAGTTTGAAAAGTAAGAATAGATCAGATCTTGATCTAGCTTTAGAGCTATATTATGAACTTGTGGGTGATAATGTTATCTGGGACTTGAGGTGAATAGAGATTACAAGATGAAGCAAGGCAGATTATTTAGTAATAAATAGAATGTGAAGGGCTATACTCTTATACCCTATATCCATAGCTCATCTGAACTTTGCTTAATCTCTAACTGCCCAATTAGATGCCTCCAACCAGGCCTTCATATAAATGTTTATTTACTCTGATCTCACATAATTTTCTTCTATTTATATTATATAATCTCATAATTTCTTTTTCTTTTTCCTTCCTTTCTCTAGTGATTACAATCTTGATTCTAGTGTATAGCTTGCATGATTTACTTATTAGAGTGCACCTGTTATATTTTATAATTACTCACTTGATCTCTTCTTAGAGATCCTCATTATATTTACTCTCCAAACATGATTTATATATATAGTAGATTCTTCTGAATGTGACCTGCACATACAGCAAACTCTTCTGAAATCTGAAATACAACTCACCCAGCTTAGCTCTGCCAGATAACATGTTAGTGAAAGACCCTAAAGCCCTGATGATTTATATTAATATCTCATAAGATTTTCCTCTGAATTTTCTGAATCCTCTGAACTTTCTGAATTCTCTGAACTCTCTAAATCTGAATAATCTTTTAAATCCATTATGAATATGGATCCTCTGCATGAAGATAGTATCTCTTCTTAGAGCTCTAATGCTAAATTCTGAAACTTTATCTAATAGCTCATAAATAAGATCAACCTCATTACTGAATAAAATCATATGCCTGCATCAACTTTAGCTTCTATCCTGACTCTTACTCATCTGACTGCTCCTTTTGAGGACTTTCTGAGACATCTAAAAGAAAGGCTCATCACCCTTGAGAAATTCATGGGTGAATAAGTCTCTGAATATCCTGTCTGGCACCTCAGTGCAGAGGCTAAAATCACTTTAGACAGCTTTACAATTAAATCTCCCATTGATCAGGCCTAGTATATCTATACCTGACTCTCTAGCACTGCTATCACCTGATTCCACCTTTAAATGAAGGCTAATATCAAACTTATTCCTATAATCTCTAATATCATTTTTGATTAGTTTGACATCCTTTTCTCTAACTCTTCAGTGGCCTAGAAGGCTCTAACCTGACTACACAGTGTTTGCTAGAAAACTAATCTGCTCTCTATCTTTCTTCTGAGATTTAATCAGAAGATTCTAGAAGCTAGTAGCTAGCTATAAAATGACATTGTCAAGAAGGTTCTGCTCAAAAAGGCCATCAAGTTTAAACTCCTATAGTAGATTATTACCTCTATTGAACCCTCTATGTACCTTGAATATTATATAAAGCTCTGTAGCATAGAGAACAATCTATCTGAGATTAAAGCCATTTAGAGCTGAATCTATAGTGATACTCCTACTATCTTTAGGGAGGCCTTCCTCAAGATCTCTCTACTAAAGAATCTAAATACTATAAATTAAATGTCTACAGGGCTTGCTCACACAAATACATTCTACATCCCAAATATGACTGCTGCTGCTGTTGTTGATTATCATACTTAAAATGTCTACATTAATTGTAATAAATCTGAGTATAGAGCTACTAACTGCTATGGAACCCATATTCCCCTGAAACTACCCATACAGTTCATAAATATATAAATCAAGCCTGAAGAGGAGGAAGACTTTGAAGATATCAAGTCAGACTTGAGAAAAGACTAGCTTTCATGTGAAATTATGAGTGGAAGCTCCTAGAGTTAGATAGAAAGACCTTTAAGAAGAAAATGACTGTTCTGGTAATTCTTATACCTACTGTAGTTAATTATTCTTTTAATATGAATGCTATGGTGAATAGTAGTTGCTATTACTATTCAATGATTCATCCTCATATAGTTAATTATTATAACCTTCTGTATATCCTGATCAACCCCTAAAAGATTGAAGGTATCAATGATGATACAAGCAGCTTTGTATGAAACATGATGAAGCTTAATGTTGATGTTGATAGATTTCTCCAAGAAAATACTTATATATATAAGATTGAGAATCTCCTATACAACTTCATATTAGACCTATTATAGCTATCTGAACATCAAGCTCTCATTGATGCTCATAATTAATATGTTGTATTCCCTGAAGGTATTTATATCTCTAAAAAAGATATTTATAAGACTACTAACCTTCATCAAATCTTCATTAATGCCTATGACCTCCTCTGAAGCTGCAATTGGAAATTTAAGTTCTGACCTCCTATTGAAATCTTCATTGCTAGTATGACTGACATAGAGAAGGCTCTCTTATAACTCTCTAAGAAGCTGAAGACTGACTCTATGATAGTCCTCCCTCTATAATATCATAAATTTCTTGATATTTTTAATTATAAGGCTGCTGAGAAGCTTCTGCCATTCCACAGTGTGTATGACTATTATATTAAATTTAAGAAGATAGATGATAAAGATTCTCAGCTACCCTAGAGACTACTATACAACATGTTGTGTGATGAACTGCTTGTGCTCCACAAGACTCTTAATGATCTTCTAGATAAGGGTTTCATCTGAGTTAGTAATTCACCTGTGGGCACACCCATACTCTTTGTAAAAAAGCCAGGTAGAGGCCTCTAGTTCTATGTTAACTATTAGGGCCTTAACTGCCTCACCTAAAAAGATCATTACCTACTACTATTAATCAATAAGACTCTCAAATGAATTAACTGAGCTAAGTAGTTTATAAAGCTAGATGTCATTTTCACATTCTATAAGATCTAAATCACAGAAGGAGATAAATAGCTAACTATCTTTTACATGAGATATAATCTATTTGAATGGATAGTCATCCCCTTTAGTCTCATAAATACTCTAAGTATCTTCCAGAAATATATTAACTAAGCCTTATGAGACTATTTAGATGAATTTACTTCTACCTACCTTGATGACATTCTCATCTTCACTAATAGATTCTATAAGTAGCACTAAGAGTATGTTCAAAAAGTTCTTACCTGCCTTTACAAATATAGTCTCCTAATTGACATCAACAAATCTGCCTTTGAAGTCCAAGAGATGATCTACCTTGACTTCATCATAGAGGTAGGGAAGAGAGTCTGTATGGACCCCAAGAAGATTACTACTATCCTCAAATAGGAGACCCTTATAACTGTAAAAGATGTATGAGACTTTCTAGAATTTATAAATTTCTACTAATACTTCATTTGAGATTTTTCTGATATTATCTGATTACTAACTGACCTCACATGCAAAGATTAGCAGTTTTAATGATCTAAGGAAGCAGACAAGATATTTACACACCTTAAGTAGATGTTTGTCTTTGCCCTGATGCTCATTACATTTAATTCTAACTATCTGATAGTGGTTAAAATAGACTCTTCTAGTTACATCACAGGTAGTACTCTCATGTAATGAGATAATAAAGATGTCCTGCAATTCTGCACATTTATATTCAAAAAGCTCAGCTCTGCCAAAACCAACTATGAGATCTATAATAAGGAACTTCTCATCATCATCTAATATCTAGAGGAATGGGACTCTAAACTCCACAGTGTGAGAGACTTTGAAATTATCATAGATTATAAGAACCTCTGATATTTCATAATAACCTATAAACTCTCTGAATACTAGATGTACTAGACCAAATTCCTCAGCTACTTTTATTTTATAATTCATTACCATCTTGGCATAGAGAACTCTATGGCTGATGCCCTCTCCTAATATGAATAGAATATACCTTCTGAAGACTCTGATACCTACTAAGTAAATCATAAATAGAGATTACTAGATCTATAGATTCTTAAAGAATCTAAAGTAACACTACATGAAGTAATATATATCTCACTTATTACCCTATCAATCACAACTGCCTCATTCTTACTCCAGGGACTCTGGGACATTACTGCTACCTCCAATGAATACCTTCAGATGATAACCCAGATTATTTAAGATAAAGCTTGTCATTTTCCATCTAAACTCCAAGCTCATGTTGATATTACTAAATGCTTCATAGACCCTAACTTTCAACTACACTTTCAGAGGAGATAGTGGGTTTCTAATTCAGAATCATTGCACACTCAAATTATGCAAGAAACTCATGATTCTCTAATGATCAGCTATTTAGACTATAAAGTACTCTATCAAATTTTATTCTGAGATTTCTACTAGCCTGACATGTTTCAGAGCATCTAACAGTTCATTCAGAACTGCAACATCTACTGATTCATTATTGCCTGATAGGACTACTGCTAAGGTCTACTCAAATCTCTCCTAATTTCCAAATATATCTAGCATAATATTATCATTAATTTTACAGTAGATCTTCTCATAAGTAATAGCTGTAAGAATATCCTTATCATTATTAACTGCTTCAGCAAAGATGTTATTCTTGAATCCTGTGTGAAGATAGATGCACCCACAGTAACTAAAGCCTTTCTCTGAAGTTCATTTTATTGCCAGTATGATCTACCCTATATAATTATCTCAGACTGTGAAATCTAGTTTATTAGAGCAGTCTGAATCTGAATCTACTAGCTCCTCAAGATCTTCTGATACCTCTTGACTATCTATCACCCTAAAACTGATGACAGCACTAAATGTATGATTCAGACAACTAAAAACTACCTTCAAAAGTTCTATTCATACATCTAGAATGACTGAAATGAACTCCTCCTGCATGCTAAATTTACAATTAATAATTATAATACTATTAGCACTGATGTCAGCCCATTTTTCCTCTTATATGATTATAATCTTAAAGTTCTTAATCTCACTGAATCATCTAAATCTTCTACTTTACCCTACAGTTCAATCTAAATTGTAGATACCATCATCTTGAAACTCCAGCAAGCCTGCAAGTAGGCTGAATCCTTCATGGCCAGTGCTTAGTAGAACTAATAGAATTATATAAATGCCTACTGAAATCCTGCTGAACACTATAAGATAAATAATAAGATCTGATTAGATCTCTAAAACATTATGACTAATTGCCTGTCTCACACACTTAACTATTAATATACCAAGTACATTATCATTGAAGTCCTGAGAAGTCATAACTATTACCTTAACATGCTATCTAGAATTTATAATATGTTTCACATGAATCTACTCTGCAAGGCCTCCACTAACCTATTTCCCTCACAAGAGATTACTAACTGGCATCTACCTGACATCATTAGGAAAGATAATAAGGTAGAATATAAGATTGAAGCCATTCTCAACTACTACTACTATGGATAAGAATTTCAGTACCTGATGAAGTAGCTTGAATATAAGGTCTCTTTATGGGAACTAATCTTTACCCTGCAGGATACCACCATACTTACCTGTTATGAAGAACTGCACCTGCCTGATGAGACTCTACTCACACTGCACTGCACCTGATTCTCTGAATCCTCCTGCCTGCCTCTGAAACTAAATAGAAAGAAATAATGTGAAGAGTTATATCTTTATACTCTATATCTATAACTCATCTGAACTTTATCTGATCTCTGACTGCCTAATTAGATGCCTCTAATTAGGCCTTTATATGAATATTTATTTGCTCTAACCTTATATAATTCCCTTCTATTTATATTACATGATCTCATAATTCCTTTTTCTTTTTCCTTCCTTTCTCTAATGATTACAATCTTAATTCTAGCATATAGCTTATATGATCTGCTTATCAGAGTGTGCCCATTACACAGAAGGATTTTAAACATGGTAAAGGACCTCTTGACTATGTGACTATTTACTGGGGTTAACTGGAAACATAAGATTAATATATGTCTAACATTATGATCATTAATAGTTGGTAAGAATCATATGAATCACCTCATCATGAGTGCTTGGCTATTCACTAGGGATTATAATAATTAGGACAAAAGTGAGTTTAAATTAGAGCTTGATAATGAGAATAATGTACCTAAGATTCTGTCATCAGAAGAGGCAAGGAAGGTATATATATGATACTCTAAATTAGAGTTTCCTAGTATAAATAGAAGATTATCTAATATGTAATAAATTGTTGATAATGCAGGTACCTAATGAGGCCATTTTAATACTAAATTTTGGGAGGTGGTAGATGCATATTACTTTACTGAACTGAGTAATTTAAGGGGACAGATTATATAGTTATTAAGGGATGATAACTTTACAGTAATATCTGGAGAAGAGAAGATATATATCATACTAGTAGAGCTAGAGGTCATAAATGCTTGAACTAACTTGATAGCATATAGAATGTAAAGGGTTGTTTTCTGTCTGATGTTATTATACAAGATATAGTTAAGTATTTCTTTAGCTGGAGAGCATTTAGGCTGAGTATTAATACTCTGATAGCAAAGTGATTTAATTCAATTTCAGCTGGAGTAGTAGTAGTAGTAGCAGGTGAGATATACTATATGATAATAGAGTATGAAGAGACAGAAATACATAAGGTATCCAAGGTAGAGGCTTTTCAGAGTAAGTGTAAGATGTCATTTGCTGAATATAATATTAATTGGTGCTAACATGTGATGCAGGAGTATACAAATAAATGTATAATATATAATGTAAATAGAGAGAGCTGTGGAAGATGAAGGTTGCAGAGATCTTATAAAAGAAAGTAATAAAAATAGCAGGAAGGAAGGTAATAGTTGAGGAGGAGAAGGCATAATTTATTAAAAGTGCTTTTATTAATTTAATTGAAGATCTTAAGAATATTGAGTAGTAGTAGTTATTATATTTACAGGTTATAAATATTAATCATATTAATATGATCATAGATTTACTATTCTCAGCTTAAGCTAAGAAGAGTGTGGCAACACAGTATTAACTATTCTTAGCTTAAGCTGAGGATAGTGTGTCAATTGAGGAGAAAGTATTAATTGAGGATGTTATGCTAATTAAGAAATGTATGTCAATCCAGGATGGTATGCTAATTCAGGATGGTGTGTCAATCAAGTATAGTGTGTAAACTGAAAATGATATGTCAATGGAAAATAGTATATTAATAGAGGACAGTGTGTTAATCAAGGAAATTACATCAATCAGAGGATGTATTTAATAAAGATAGTTAATCTTAAATAGCATGCTATGTTATGAATTATAAAACATGTAGATATGTTACAAGATTTAGAAATAATAACTAATATATACTGGGTATAATTTATAGTATTTTGAAGATGTATGAAGTTTGCAGAAATGCCTAGCCTCTAGCTTGCACAGATCATGAAGCTAATGCACAGATTAGAGAGATGAACTAAGCTATTAAATCTTGCTAAAGCTGCTAAGCTACTTCTAGCTAGCTCTTAGCTAAGAAATAAATTGCCAATGGATATATATCAGATATCTATCTGATGAATAAACTATTACTATTTATTAATATAGCTGAGATGGCTGTGCTATTAGTAGTAAATATATTAATATTATTATTAACTATTTTACTTGATGATTTGATTAGTCTGACTAGACATTTTTTTAATAGATATATTAGATTAGGATTATCAGCCCAGTAAATATAAGTATTTTACTGAGACAAGTAGTTATTCTATCTGAATAGATGATTTTAAAGCTAATTAGTTGCTAATGATGTAATAGAGAGTAAACTCTAATATTATAAAATTTCTATTAATTGAGTATTATTATTAGTGTTGTAAATAGTGAATCTTAAGTTTAATATTATAGATGAGGGTGAAAAGGAAGATGGGAGAGATGTAGAAGAGAGGGGAAAAGAAGAGTAAGAGGCTGTATTTATTTATTTTAAATTTTAAGCTAACTTTAAGGTAGTTATAGATGTTTCAGTATCTTATATTGAAAGTCTAGATTATAAATTGCCTGAACAGGCAATTAGATTCAGTCTCTAAATGATCTTAGAGTAAGCACCAGAAAAATATAGAGTATTTACTACTATATTTATTATAGTTCCTTCTGAATTATCTATCAGAGCTTTTAACTTTCAAATGGTCTTAGAGTAAATACTAAAAAAATATAAGATATTTATTACTATATTTATTATAATTTCTTCTGAATTATCTATTAGAGCTTCTATCTTTAAAACTGTTATTTACTAATTTATTATTATTTACTCAGTTGAGAATAGGACTGAGAGCTATTATAATGATTTAGAGGACTCAGATAAGAATATAGAAGATATATATAATTATATAAAAGCTCTATAGTTAGAGTTCTTTAGTAATGATTTCATACTGTATATAAACTATTTAATATCACTTTAAAAAGATACTTTATTAATTGTTTAATCTGCTGAGTATGCTAGAAGTTCTGCTATATCTTAACTCTCTATTTCTATACTAGTGCTGTGAGTTTAGACTTAGCTTGTAAGTAAAGTGTTTAACTTTAATAGGGCCTCTAAGTATTCTGTAGTGAAGATTATATACTTAGTTTCTTAAAGAACATCTTAGCTCACTGTATGAGCATAAGGACTATTATTAGTTGCATATGAGATTAGATGGTAAGCTAGTTAGATGGTTTTGACTGTAAGGCTTGCAGATATCTCATAAAGTCTATTATTAAAGATGAGAGAGGGTTTCCCAGTAGGAGCCTGCAGAGGATTAGATTTGTTTCTTTAAATAACCCATTAAAACTTAAGATATACTACTAATTATAATAAGAATATAATATATCATTTAATATTATAGTAAAAGGCTTGATTTCTCTAAGTCTCTAGAAGCTCTATAATATAGATATCATCAGATGAGCTAATTAATCTAAGCTAAAAAGTATGAGTAAAAGAGAGGTGCAGATGTGTAGAGCTTCTATATAGTAAAAATACTTTTTAGAAGAGGTAAAAAAGTAGGTGATTTCTAAGAAATATATAGAGAATTTATATGGAAGCTTTAAGTGATTAATTTACAGGTAAATAGTGATTTAAATATAATATAATAAATTTTCATGATAGCAGCTCAGAATTAGAGGTAATATAGTGAATAAAAGTAAGTAACTAAAATAGGTATAATAGGGTAATTCCTATGAAAATTCTATAAATAGCTTGGGATTTTCTTGCTGAGTTTAATAATCTAGAGTAGATATCTATAGATTCATTAGAGGATCAAGTAAAGTAATATGTGTAGAGAAAGATGAGAATACAATTCAAATTAGAATTATCTATAATAAGAATGAAACTATTTAGATACTAGATATAAAGAGCTATTTATAAGAAGAATGAGATCTAAATAGATATAACTTTTAGAGAAGAACAGTTTGTGAAGTAGATAAAATAAGTGGAAGAGATAGAGAAGAGATAGAGATTTATTAAAGAAAAAATAAAAATAATAAGAGTAGGAAGATATAATGATAACTTATTATGAAGACTGGGAAACTTATAAAGAATCTTACATCTTTTATAATAATATGCTACTAATTGTAATTGGGAAAACTTAAGATGAAAATGTTGTGTAGAATAAGGTTGTATTACTATGATTTCTAGGCTGCCTATAAGTATTTATAGAGATTGCTTAGTTGGACACCTCCCTTACATAATGGAACATCCCCTCTAACCTAATTAAGCCTTAGTGTGAACTAAGTGAGACTAGTATTCTTTTTAACTTCCACTTCAAACTCTTATTAAATCTCTCATTAATTGCTTGATCTCTCTATCTTTCTTCAACTATTCATCTCCCTTCCTCTACTACACCACATTTAATTACTCAAATTGCTCAAACTCACATCATGGATCTCCTACCCCCCCTAAATGCCTCCTACAATAGTTTTGAAGAGGCTAAAAATGTGATTGACATATTTATAGTACCTCAGGGCTATACCACTATTATCTAATGCAGTGTGAAGAAGGAAGATACAATTATTTACTACTATCTCTACTATGATTACTCATACCTATCTTGAAGTAAAGAAAATGCCCTATTTTAATAGAGATTATAGTTTCACCACCAGAACTGCCCATTTAACCTTATTGTACAGTTTTCCAAGCTATTTGAGGTCTGAAATCTCAATCTCTGCAATGATCAGTATAATTATCCCTCTACACACTGATTATTACATCTAATACTTTATTAGCAGTGTTTTTATAAGGTTGAAGATCATATTCAGACTCAGCTTAATATAAGTGCTACACCCCATTAGATCCTTAACTTCCTGATTGATGTTTCTACTGGTGAATCCAATTTTGTATGGCAAGATATTAATAATCTCTCACATTAAATAAGAATTTAATATCTCAATGGTCACACACCTCTCTCAGCTCTACTAGAGAGACTCTCAGAAGGTAATAACTGAACCTTCAGTATTAACTATTATGAGAATTATACCCTCAAATCTTTATTCCTCTTATATAATACCTTGATTGCATTGCTACAGCACTATTCCTTAGTTATTTTCCTGGATACTACCTACAAAACCAACCATCTTAAGATGCTGCTACTTAATATTGTGGGGATAATTACTTTGAATGAGATATTTTTCATTGGATTTTACTTTTTCTCTGGGTAAAAGCAGAGTGATTTTGCCTGAGTGATGAGGAAACTACAGTCACTATATTTTAACATGCAAATTACCTACCCCCTAACTACCCTTATTGATGATAATGAGTAACTGTATGGTACCCTTACTAAGATTCTATCTTAAACTGCTATTCTATACTACTTCTAGCATATACACATTAATATCTTTAAATGATGTCATTCCAAATTTCATTCTATAATACTTTATACTATAGATATACATACATGACTATCATCATTGGAATTACAGGGGTAAATTAACAATCTTTAATGGGATTTCCTTCAAGCATGGAACCATGTCATCCACTCTCACACTAAGGAGGATTTTAATGAATAATGAGCAGAATTTAAAGCTATAGATAAGAAGACTTATAGCTCTATTCTAATCTATATAAAAGACATCTAACTATTATAAAAAGAGTACTTTATTTATGCCTGAATTAATAAGCATTTTCATCTTAATAAAAATACTACTTCTATTATTGAATTTACTTACTAGTTATTGAAAAATGACCTTAAGAGCAACCTCCATGATTTAAACAGTGCAGTAACCCAGATAGAGAGGACTATTTTATAAGTTAATAAAGGTATAAAGCAACATATAGAGAAGATACAGTTAGTAGTTAGCCTAGAGCTTCTTACTCTCCTATTTAGAGATGTTACTCATAAAATCTCACCTCTTGCACTTCACAGGGTGAAGAAGCTAGTTAATAGCAGTTTAATACATTTAATATGCTTTCTATAATGCAGGTAGATTCTTTGAACCACTATAGGACTCTCTTATCTGCATGAAATTAATAACCTTTACTGGGGTAAGTAATATACACTTAAGATGTATGATTTTTACTCATAATAATATCTTTATCTTTATACATCCCTCCTCATTGAGAATATATACCTCTAAATTTAAGAATCATTATCAGATAGTGTTCAAAATTCAGAGCAGCCTTATAATATCTCTAACTACCTTTTAAATTACCTTTTAGACTACTACCTACTGATAAATAATCATTAAGAACTATTCAGATTTGAACATCCTGACCCAGTACTAAATGATGGTAAGATAGTATATATTCTCCTATAAGAGAAGTATAATGAGTGAGGTGAGTAAGGTGAGTATAATAAATAGTAGAGAGAGCTAAAGGAACAGTTTATATAAGCTATCAAGCTAGTTCTAAATAGGAAATAGAGTCTGATTTTTTTTTATTATATTTTTGAATGAATTAGTAAAAATCATTAAATCTCTTACAGTGCAGGTGGGCACTTAGTGCTTGCTATGTTGACTATGTAGGCAGTTTTGATGTGGTAAGATTATATAAGCATGCCAAGTAGCACCTTTCCCCATTGAGCCTAGTTTGCCTCATAATAGGTTTAGTGTAAACTTTAACCCACACTAAGGCTTAATTAGGTTAGAGGGGGTGTCCCATTATGTAGGGGAGGTGTCTAACTAAGCGATCTCTATTTATACCTCATGGCCTAACTAAGCTAGCTATATAACTAAGTACCCTGGCTACTCCATGGCATGGAGTGTAGGCGCAGAGTGTAGGCACATAACACTAGTGCTACAAGTTTGGCTGAGTAGTTAAATTCTCAAGGTTCAGCTTTTTATCCATATTGCTCTCAGCTTCCTAGATGATGTGCTTGGGATAGCCAGGAGGACATCTTCACCAACTGCTCCCTGGCAAAGGGTGACAGGGCTAAGACATTGCACATTGCCCCTTCGGAAGCTAGCAGTCTCCCGGAGAAGAAATGGAGTTAGAAATACTATCTCCGCTTCTTGGATGTTGGCTGGAGATGGCTTCCCGGCGAATTGTACTGCCGGGTTCCGGAGAGGATGTGCGCACGTCGCTGGGACCCGAAGCCGACTCTTCCAAGCTAGTTAACTACATAAATATGCAGCAGAGTGGTCTAGACTCCGATCACCGCTTCTTTGGCTTAACTAATTGGACATTGAAGGCCAGTTTGCTTTCCTTCGCCTGCTCGCCTCCTCGACAAGGGCCAGTTTGTCAGATGTGATGGACCCGTATAGAGTATCATCCATTATCATTATCAGGGCCGCGGGTTTTCTTCACATTTGCATTGTCTATGTTGTTTTCCTCTCCGGTTTACACATTCAACGCTGTTGTACTAATTCTGCTACAAATTCCCATGTTTGCCAGACGTTCAGACTGTCTAGCCAGCAGTTGTCTTGATCATCTCTCGGTATCATGCCGTGGGTGGAATTTCCATCAAGAACTAGCATCACTTCGTGCTAGTCGGGGCCCTGTATTCTTTATCTTGGGTTACAATTTAACAACGTCGATTTGTTACATTGAGGCGCCGTTTCGATTCTGGTATAGTTTTAAGTTCATGCTTTTATGTCATTCTAGCCGCATATGTTTTACCTCTTCTTCCTACCGTATCGACATTGGCCTGTTGCGATATGGCACACCCCATTGCATGTCATCGTCAACTTAAGCTACGGTGGAGGCATCTGCATTCCATCCGGTATCCGCGTGGCGAGCCGCTGTTCCGCTATCGCTACACCTTCAACGAGATTTCGGAAAACAGTTAGCCCGCCCTTTACTACATACCACTATCACCTAGAGGAAGCAACTTCCCCTTAATAGTGTATGTGTTGTCATGGCCGGATGCGTCTTTGAAACCAAATCAACGAGATTTCTTAGAGTTCCCCACTTCTGTAGTTTTCCGTCTTATATTGTGATTTTTTGACTCCGCCAGATACCCGCGCGCATGTTCGGGTAGCCGTCTTGGTATTGTTCCTATTGTTCAGCAACAAACCCGAACTGGGAATCCAACGCGTCTCACGGTTATTTTGTGCTGCTCCCCCAAAATAAGCGAAGCCTCATGTCTTTTCTTTCTGGCTATATACCAGTATGCGAATACCGGGAGGATAATTGCCTGAGAAATCAAGTTTTAACTCCACTCAACCTCCCCGGGAGTCTAAAACCTGGCAAAGATTGAGCAAACAGACGGGAAGCACGGAAGTAAAAAAACGGGCAATCAATGACAACTCGGCAGCCGACTTCTTCAGCACTTCGGACTTTGTGCATTCTGTTTCTAACACGTATATTAGAATGGGGATAGTTAGAACATGGACTTTAGAATGGGAAGGTCGACTATAAAAGTGGCCAAAGACACCATGGCCAACAATTCGGATAACAGCTAAGTTGCACCCGATCTTTGTTCTCCTATCCCGACGTTGACCTTGCGTGAGTCCAACCTATTGCAAACCTATCCCCACTCAATGTCATATCTGACATGTGCAGAACAGTCACCCGCGGCCGCCTTTTTGGATCGAGATCAACATAATGAGACCTTTCTGGTTTATTGCTGCGCTCCTGATCAGCAGCACCACCGCCGTGGCCATTCCAGCTAGATGGACCCGCCATCCTAATAGTGGCCCCGTCTCCCGTAACAGCGTGTGTGTACAAAAGGAGTGCAACTCAGACCAAGACTGCCAGTCGGGTTGCCTGTGTGATTTATCCGCCCGAAAATGCCAATCTGGTCCATGACAGCCATTACTTCGAAGAATTGTATGTTCTAGTTTGCTCCAAGGGTTGTCATGGTTGAAACTAATAATTTCTTTCAAGTGGAACTTGATACCCCTCGCATTTTATCCAACAGCCGCATTACGAACGATATGGAATGAGAGCCTGACGACGTTACGACGAAGCAATCTATTTTGATATTACGAGCATTTATGATAATGATTTACGATAAGGGAACAGACTGGATAGACAAAATATAGAACTTCAAAAGATATGAAAGGAAGATGTATTTACAACGTAGACTCATCTAGATGATAATATATATCTAGTTCAATTTTTAAACCACAGCCGATGATGATCGACTAGAAAGGAACCCCTAGATTACTACAAATAAATCAAGTAAAATTGCAAAAAAAAAAAAAGAAAGAAAGGTAGGGTAGTATGAAACAAATACCAAATGGAAGGCGACACAGAAATAAACAAGTTGGGAATACAAGGCCAATATCGCAGGCAAATAAAAGATGCGCTGGCTGTTCATCAATCATGTTAACCATTTGTAATATTGTCATGGTTCTCATGGTAGCGTTAAGAGCCTGCAGTGGAAATGACTAGATATTAGTGACCATTTCATACACGAGTTAGGGCTTTAAACTTCACGGAGAGCGACCTTTCAAGCATATTTCTATCCAGTTTAACTACCATCTAGATAGACTTTCGCGGGCCTTTCTATAGACCGGCGATAATGGCGACTCCTTGATACAGGCCTATCTCTATAGTGGTATGACGAGACAGATCCTCGTCTGACGGGACGTTCGTATTTAGTCGAACGGTACCGATAGGTATTAGAATCGCGGGTTTGACCGATGGCGGTCCGAATCATCCACCATAGAAGAAACGAACCCAAAATAGACCCAATGACTATGCCGGCAATTGCCCCGCCTGAAAGGCATTCGCACGAGTCGGTGGTTGGTGGCCCGTTTTGGCGGGATTTTAAAATGGCAGTTGCCGCGACAGGAAGTTTCTGAAGACGATGTATGAGTATTCCATTCCTAGGCTCAACTGAAAAACGATGAGACTGAAGCAGGGAGGAGGATAGGATAGAGTTATGAAGGTTCGGGAGTAGGCGGATCGTACCATGGTTATGTTCGCCCTCAATGTACTCTGTGTATAAATAGAGGATTCCTCGGACTTATACGGGAGGAACAGACCCTGTGAGTCGCAAAATATTTGAATTGGGCCAAGCCCACCGATACAAATTTCGAGTTATCCTTTCGTGGTGGAAACGGTGAATTTCGGTCGGGATAGCAACTCATCCATTCATTGAGCAGATCTTATTTACCGTCGAACATTTCAGATTAAATTCGACAGGTGATACCAATGGATTTATCAAGGAATGGCAGAAGATTTGTACCTTGCACGCCAGAGACATCTCGTCATCGGCGGCGTGAGGTGGGGATTAGAATCCCTGATTTATAGACATTTGACGTCAGAGGATGGGCGTTATTTACGCGGCCGCGGACAGGGTTCCAGAACAGCGGTTCTTTTAGGGTCTGCAGTAAAATAGTATCGTCGTTTTTCAGCTGTTGGTCTGATTTTCCAAAGGTTGGAATGCGGAGTAGATGTTGCCATGACGTCAACAACGAATCGTTAGGGCGGCGTTTGATTGGCTGCAAGAGCGGCATCATCCTAGCCAGCTTTTCTGCTGCACATTTGCTCGGGCAGTTGGGTTATCCATCCTCCCATGAGTGTCGGGGATTATAATCCTGTTTTCAACCAAGGATATAATGAGGGATTGACCTCACACCAATCCCCACACAATATCAATCAGGCCATTCCGGGCTGGCCTGACAGTCCAGTTGGCCCACCTGTTAAAAATATATCCCAGGCAGTTTCAGCACTACTGAGAAGATTCCATACCAGATTTTCATGAGATTGTTCCACTGTGGATCCACTGTGTAAACACCATTGCTCTAATAGAGCACTCCAAAATTAACATCCATAATGATATTATCACTATTTTCAGAGCATGTAAACCAAAGAACTATATAAATATATTGTAATGTTATAACTACATTTCATAAAGCACTCCAACTACACTTCATGAAGCACTCTAACTACACTTTATGAAGCACTCCAACTACACTCCATATAATATAATATTTCTACAATGCTCCATGTAATGCTCCATCCATATTTATATATATATAATGCCCTAACTACTACCATGCTCCATATAACACTCTATCAATATTTATATATATATAACACTCCAACTATGATAACACTCTAACTGTAATAATACTCTAACTATAATAACACTCTAACTGTAATAGCACTTCAACTACAATAGCACTCTAACTACATTACATTTAATATCCCCATGTAAACACAGCAATGACTATTATGGAACCATCATATAATCACTGTAGTAGCACAGTTAGAGGATCAGAGTATGATTTAGATATAATAAAATCATCATATAAATACTATGATAATACAGTCAGAGCATCAGAGCATGATTTAAACATGATTATAATATAATTAGAGTATGATTAGATTACTGTTTGACTATAGTCTAGTTATAAAGTAATCCCTAGTCTAAATATACATTCTTTTAGAGGTATCCATTATTAATTTCACATCTAGTAGTATATCCATCAAATTGATTCATAGCTACCATCATTGCTGCTATTAACAGGGTAAAGCTGCTACAAGCAAAGAAAAATCAGCTCTGATAATTAATTCAGAGGGTGAGGATTAAGGTGATGTTGCCATTCAGAAGTTCAAGAATCAAAATGATGTTTACTTGGGTAATAATCTCACATCTAATAGTATCAGAAGAGTAAAGAACCTTGGAAAGGAAACATCAGCTCTGATAAGTATAGTATATAAGAAGATACTCATCAAAAATAAGTATTTTCTTTCCCACTCTACTGGAGAAATGAATCTGATTGCAGCTCTATACTTCTTAGATTCATAATTGAATAATATCTTAGTAATAATAGTAATTCAGGTGTGTGCTTGCATCACTGTTATTATTAAGATATCATTTAATTATAGACTCAAGAAGTATAGAGCAGCAATCAGGTTTATTTCTTCAGTAGCTCTCAGATTTCTCAGTGGTGAAATATATCTCTTTTATATACTAATAAATCTCCATGGCACACTTCCTGTTGATTAGGCATTCAAGTGAATTCCCACTATACCAGACAAATGCACCTAATTGCCTCTTTATACATTGAAATGTCAGCTCTAACAATCATGATATAGGGAGAGATACTTACCAAAATGAATTAGAATACTACAGACATTGTTCTCCACATCCCTCAATTTAAATACAGTTGAAGTTGAGTATGAAGTTAAGCCAGATCATTTGCAGTGAACTCAATTATCTTTCCTAGAATGCTATAGATACTATCTTATTTCATTAGTTCTTTAATGGATAATACTGTAATATCTTTCACATCAGGATATACTATCTTTACTCTTATAATAATAATTATAATATTAGAATCATCCTGATATTATCCTTCATCACAGTGGGTCTGAATCTCATCAAAAATAAGTTTAAGTTCCTTTTCTTACTCTATAGGAGAAATGAACTTGATTGCTACTCTATACTTTTAGAGTCTATAATTGAATGAGATCTCAGTAATGATAGTAATACAGGCATGCATGCTATTAGTCAGGATAAGGCATTCTTTATCAAGAACTACATTTATTAATGACAATTTACTAGCCCCCATACTTTTAATAACACTAATTATAACTGATGTAGCTTTTGACTTCATCTTCAGGTTCTCTACATCTCTCAACCACTGATTTTGATGATGGGTAGCAGCCCAGATTGATGATGAGTAGCAGCTCAGATTGATGATAGATAGTAGCTCAGATTGATAATAAGTAGTAGCTCAGGTTAATAATAAGTAGTAGCCCAGGTTGATGATGGGTAGCAGCCCAGGTTGTAGTAAGCCTGTACAGGCATTTATTTTTAGTGGATGTAATAACTTACAAGTAGTCTGCTGAAAGAGAAAGAAAATAGATTGATGATATTAGCATAGATACAGAATAGATATAGATAGAGAAAAGGAGATTAGATAGAAAATACTCTTAACAATTTTGAATGTAATATGAGTAAATGGGAAACATCAGCTCCAACAGTCATTATATAGAGAGGAATATCCTTGATGATTTAAATGCAATGTGGGTGAATGGGAAATATCAGCTCTGACAGTCATTATATAGAGAGAATACTCTTGATGATTGGGATGCAATGCAGGTAAATAGAAAATATTAACTTACCTAGTAATGAAATATACCTCTTTTATATACTAATATACCTTTATGATGCACTTTCATTTCTTAGGTATTTAGTCTCATCTCATAAAACTGAGTATATTAGCTCACACTCACTATTATAGAGACATCTTTCAGAAATTGAACCTAACATAAGCCTCTCCATTGAGCCTATAAACATCACTTGGTAGATTAACATTACAGCACATATCAGTCATCTTCAGGATATTTACTGGGTCAAGCACTAGATCACTTGGTAAATTAATGTTATAATACATATCAGTGATCTTCAGAATATTTACAGGGTCAAGTACTAGATTATGAATGAGGGTGTTGCCCTGCATTTAGTCCTGAATGCTACCTATTATAGGAGATATTAGAGTCTGCCCTGAGCTTGTTGCATGAGATCATATAGGAGAGCTTATTAGTGAACCTTACCTGCAAGATGCACTAGATGGGCTATCATACTAAGTAGGTATTAGTGTAGGAGTTTCCTGCTTCTGAGCACATTGTTTTTCTACCTTACAGTATCATTTTTGAAAGAAGAGAATGATTATGTATAGAGTAATAAATTGACTCATTAGTTGCTGTCAAAGAGGATTTCAGAATTTAGAAGCAGCTAAAAAAATGATACATCCTATGTACAGTGCAAAAGCTTGGTGCCTTCAGGGCTATATCACAACCTACCCCTAGACTTATATTAGACTGGTATAACATAGAGACTTGGTTTCCACACAGTAGGAAGGCTAATTATTGTGTAATCCCCAGAATCATCACTTAGAATTAGTAGGCCTAATAACCCATTAGACCCAGTTAGACTCACTAATATGACTATAAAAAAGATTCAATCATCATGTCCATATAAGTTATGAATAAAAACAGCTTGAATCCAACTAATTTTTGAATTTCTATACTTAATAACATCCCCTTGTACAAGTATTATCCAATAGGTTTTATTACTGTATAATAAATAAGCATATAATCAACAGCATCCTAATGAGAATGAGAGATGATACTTAGGTATAAAAGTAATTTTTCAGTAAAATTAGAGTGACCTTGGCCCTGGTTCTAGGATGAATGGTTTATTCCAGTTAAGACTGTATACCTATTTTAGTTTTTGAAGGAATGAGTGGACATTTAGAAGGTTTGATATCTAATTTATTAGAATTCCCAGTATATTCATACTATTCTTTGATGATAGTAAAGATATAAGGTTCACCTGCAGGGATTTCCAGGTATGATCTGGAAAGTTCTTCAGTACATATAATTTATTAGTTGAAAGAACATCATTGGATTTATAGTCATCAACTCAAATCAGATTAGTCAGAAGGGCAGAATAATATTCATGGATTTTCCTTAACCTCTCCCTAAGTTCTGGCTGAGAGTCATTAAATGCATCATGAAAAGCAAGCTAAACTGTTCAATGAAAACTCTCCTATTAAAGTAATACCTTTTCAATATCACAATGATTTGTATGGCAGATCAATTGTTTATAATCTCTATATTTATCCTCCCCTATCAACACATTACTGTTGTTGGCAGTTCTATATTCCCTGATTTCATCAATATAGTGCAGTTTAATATGCATATTTGGTCAGTTTTTCATTCCAATGAAAAATGCACCTTTTTTCATAGAGAGAGCTAAGTCTTACTCTGAATCTTCTACTGTAATAAAGATAGAATATTTATTTAACCTGATTGATATCAACATCTGACTCAGTGCTGAGGATGCTCATCAGCTCTAACTTACTAACTCTATATGAGAAGGAGCCCAGGCTTATTATACTATATTTACTGCTGTATCTAGGAAGAACTGTAGGTATTAACAAGTAGTAGTAATAATTTATTGGATTTCTTTTAGATCATGAACAGCTGAGTTATGTGATAGCAAGATTGAATTACTTCTTGTAATTACTGTAAATACATTAATAGTTAAGTTCACTGCTAGAGTACCAAGTTTTAAGAATGCCAGTGAGAGTACTCTATAGATTTAATCTTTAAGCCATGAACATTTAAGGCCACATCACAATATAAGTGGTATCAGAACAGATGCCTAAGCATGCTCTTGCAGTTAGTATTTCTCTAGATAGGTAAGAGGTGATTGTAGGTATGCTCATTCTCAGAGAAAAGAGAAGGTCTATAATATTCAGAGATACTCAGTCTTTCTGACTGGAGTTAATACTGATTCTATTAGCACAGAATGAGCTATTTTTGAAATCCCTGAATACTTACTGTGTGTAGGATCAGATGGGAAGAATGTAACCAGATTTAAACTTAAGTATATCTTAAATAGATAAGAGTTGTTGTTCATTAATTCACTCCTCTACTACAGTTCCTTTCTCTTTATCAGGTTTGAAGTACTCTCTGCCTGGCATCAGATCTGTTGAGTGTCATGATGATAGTGCTCATTTTAAATGATATTAAATGACAAATTTAATCTCTTTCAGTCCTCAATCAGACAGCTCTAATATGAGTATTCTACACTTGAGCCTTTGATACTGGCATTCCCATTCTACTGTGACATGTCACTAATAAATGATAAGTAGGAAGAAATGACCTGAATGGTATTACTATTAATATTAATTAGAATGCTCTCACTATCTAACTGTAGGAATCTAGAGGATAAGACTCTGACAGTATCTAGAAAGTTTGTACTATATAAACTGAATATCATTATGAATAGGTTATTGCACTTCTTGCATTCAGCTGCACTCAGAGCTAAGATTCAGTACATACTCATTAAACTCTGATATATGTTCTGATAGAGGCCAAACCCATCAATAAAAAGCTAATAAGGAAGGGATAATACTTTCTACTCTCCAGTAAAGATATTCTTTAAGAACTCCCTTTTATGAACTATAATCTTTAGCTCTCTGCATATTAGTGTTGATCTGTAGTATGGCCAAGTAGTGGTTAAAGCCAAATAGAGAACCCTCTGAAGGAAAAGACTAGAAGTGGAATTCTCAGTCAGAAAGATATTGTTGATTTCATTAAAGATATAATCAATAAAGATGTAGGCTCTAAATAGAATAGAGCTTGCTAGAATGATATTTAATATGTTACTCTCAATTAAAATTACTTCATATCAATGGAAGAGTAGATGAGAACTCTGAAAATTAGGTTCTTCTACATTCAGAGTTAAGTACTGCATGATAGATTGAATTTGCAAAACAGTTCTATTAAAATATGAGGATGTCTTCTATCTATCCTTTCCAATAAACTGCACTTTGCCCATATGATTGAAGTTGATCTTGTCTGATTGTCTGCATGGATATTTATTGTTTTCACACTGATACCATATGAAATTAAAGGGGAAAATCAGTTTACTAATAGAAGGATACAAGGCAAATTTCCTGAAGTAGTATTTAATTGAGCTTCCCCAGCTATATGAATGCTATAGTTCTATAGAGGAGTCAACAACTTCTGCCATCCCAATGTGCATGTGCTGTTGAAACCTCTGGGACTTAACAAGCTTTAACACCAATAAGACCATATTTTGAAAGTATAAGAACATTAATATATAATTGATAAGGCATTTTTCAGCATGAGAGAATATCAGCATCTAATCTGAAGAGATAATTAGAATCTACATGTAGCATAGTGGAAGGATTGAGAACTACACTCTACATTTCTTTTTTAGATTTAACAGTTCATTGAGGAGGTTATGAATCAGAGTGATATCCTTCAGAGTCCAGAGAATCTACAGTAATAACTAGTATAGCTCTCAAGATATCTCAGCAGACTCTATTCATAAAGTAAAGGCTATTATAAAAGGATCCATACAATTCTTATCCTGTTTATGAACAAGAAGCTCTGCAGGGTCATTAACTATGTAAATATAATTAGCTTTACCATTGATGTGTGATGAGGTTATTAGATTATTATCTTGAATAGTTGAATTAAAGGAATTAACCTCTTAGACCTCAGAGTTTCTGGCCTCTTGAGCCCCCAGAGGATGTTCAGATGTGGTATTAATATTATTCATTTTATCCTCCTCAGTCTCAGTATAATGATCCATATTATTATTAATGTCATTATTCATGGTATATTCATCATCAGCCAATTTATGAGCTGCCTAGGTAGTGTTTAGGAGCTAATATATTATATTTACTTTCTCATTTAGTTTGTAGAGTTTATTATTAGAGTATGTAGCATCTCCATCATCATTGTTTTTAGTGGGCTGGTCAGGTTGATCTATTACCTGATTTTCTAAGTTAAAAAATCAAGTAAATAATTGAATCAGAATATAAATATATACCTCTACATCACCTGGTATGAGCTCTGACATAAAATCCCAAGATCTCATGTTATAATTAAATGTTGAATTATTTATATCAGTATTGATATAGTTTTCAGAGGTATCCTATGGTAATTTTGAACATCAGCCTCTTGGAGCTGAGTGCTTATTTGCTCCACAAAGGGTGTGTTTTCTAAGATGGTGAAGGCTGTGGATGGCCATATTATAGATTGAATTTTTTTAGAGGGAAAAGTGGGAAAATTGGAAAAGAAGTATGAATATGATAGCTCTGAAAAAAGAAATAGAGCTAAATGCATACTAAATGTGCCTCTGAAAATAGAGGTTCTAAGTCATATTATCTAGTAGAACTATGAACTTTAATCTTTTTCATTTTCTTTCATTATCTGTAGATTTTCTTCTTCATCAGATATAATTTCATTTTCATATCATTATCTAGCCTACCTACTACCTAGCTATATCTGCTATTAACTCCTTTAGTTTAGAATTAAGTAGTATGATTAGTTTCTATTCCATAAATAAGAACTTTATAAATATATTGCTAATCAGAAGTAGCCTAATAGTCAGAAGGATAGACTTCCTCCTGTGGACCCTGTACTTACTAGGAGCAGTAGCATATCAATAGAAAGCTAGAATCACATGAGTAGCATATCCTCTAATTCCAATGGATAGCACAATCAGATTGTGTCAGAATCTTATGAGTAAATAAATCATGTATGGAAGAGAGATCTTTAATAGTAGATAAGATGATTATATCTCCTTACATTCTCCAAAGAAGTGGATGAACTGGTATTATGAGTGTTTCAGGATTATAGTTGTAAATCATGTATGTAGACTGCAGCATGGAATAGTACACTCAACAATTTTTGAATGTGAAAATGCAAGATACTTAACTATATGAAGATAAAAGTTAACCTAGATACTCAGTGGAATCTAACTGAAAACCCAGCTAAAGTTAGCCATGGGTTAAGATAAATCTGAAGAGGATTAATGGAGGTTTGATGATAGGTGGAGAAATATAAAATATGAGCTAATTGATAATTCTAGGAGAACATTATTATGATGAGTATAGAAATGGATTTCAGAGATGATGGCTCTAGATACTAACCTGATTATCAACTATGAGAATCAATAATCAGCCATTTCATATACAGGGTATTTAGCAGGGTCATCAATGAGAATCCAGAGTGCTTATGATCAGTTGATAAAGCTCTGACTTGAATTGAATAGAAAATATTATAGTGCTGAGCTGTGTAGTTGACACTGTCTATAAGTATTCTAAAGTCAGAATAAACTACTAACCTATTAGTTTTATTATAGGAATATGTCCAGTGGGAAAAGAAGCTGAATAAAGTCAGCCATTCAGAATGTAGCATGTATAACTGCACTGATGAAGAGGATATCTTCCAGCATTTCTTTCAGAGGTTTACTTTGGATAAGTTTCATTAGGTGTTCTATTAGACTGGGTTAATCCTGGACTATGAACAGTCTGATTCCATAGAATAATGATATATTAAATGTATATGTTAGTACCTGTAATTCTGGAGATCAATGGCTTATACCTCACCTAGAAATATATACAAATCTTGCTACCCAGATTAAGCTGTGAGATGATCTAGTTGAAAGAGATGAGAATAGACATATTCAAGTTAGAGCATGAGATGAAGTTATTAATTTTTAGAATCATATAGCCTCTGCAGAACAATACAGTGGTGTAGGCTAGAGAAACTTTGTGGAGCTGATTACCCATTAAAAACCTGAAAAGAAATGGAAGTCTAATTCCAAAGTTAAGAAGGCTGTGAAGAAGAAGATATGCTTTGTCTCTATCTTAGAGTAGATAGAATCTATGACTTTGTAAGATATAATCTATAGCTTTAGATGTGAGATGTAGATTAATAGCACTAGATGCATTTTCAGAGTATATTTCTCATGTGAAAATCAGGATAAAATGAATCATTGATTGTAGAGCTAAATATATTGAATAGAGAATAAAGAATTTAATGGTTTCATTATGAAGAAGACAATTCTAATGTATGGTTAGAGAGAATGCATGGGTAGGAATTTTCAACTAAATAGTCATATATTCATTTTGAATTGCTTTCTATATATCTTCCATATAGTATTAGTTTAATTTGAGTATATTCATTGCTGCCAGGTAGTAAAATGAAGCATTTGTAAAGCATTCCCAATACCTATTTCAATGATATGATGGAAGGTGTGGGAAATTACTGCACCTACTCTTTGTTATTGATATGCACTTACTTCACAGATCTATATATATATATTTTAGAGCTATTAATAGCTAGTTTGCATGCATATTCTGAAAATAGTGAGGGTTCATATCATATATTATCTTAAAAGACATCAGTATGAGCTCATTTCATAGTTATATTTGAGTTGGCTGGTTCAGTATATAGAAAATAAAAAGAAATGATGTTGATTTTGGAGGTGAACTAGAAGTAAGTAAATAAAGTGACATATTAGTTACCAGGCAGGGTAGTCAGATGACATCTGATTCATTATAAAATACCCACTTTTTTCTCTTCCTCTTCCTCTTTCTTTTTCTTCTTCAAATATACAGTTAGAACTCTGATTTTACATTCATCTCTTTCTCCTCCATTGATATAGATGTCCTCCTCCCCTCTCTCATTTCAAAATATCAAGTAAGTAATTATTATGCTTGAAGAAGCTTGAAATTTTAGAGATATGAGAACTAACAACTCCTTTAGAATGTTTTGAATAAAAGCTACCTCTACCTCTATCACCCCTTATAAGATCTGGAGCAGTAAAACTGATTCTGAATCAGAGGAGAATCCTGAAGCTACTAAGATTCAGAAAGTCTTTATGTGTTATCACTGTATGATGAACTATATCTATCCTAAGAATCTCAATTAGCTCTATAATAAGCTCTCTGGGAGTAAAAATGCCTGCAGTAATTGTGTGTGGAATAAAAAAATATGCACTGAGATCTCCATGGAAATGTCAGAGTAGATTGAAAATGAATGGGTTTTGCATAATAATTATCTTAATATCTTAAATCCCTTTGTTAAGTCTATTCATGCTAAGAATGTTAATGATCATATGGATACTGTAAAGATAGAGTTAGTAGAGCTTATCAAAAAGAAGTCTAAAGTTGAAAAGAAGCCTATTATGAGTAGAGAGAGCTTAGTTGTTAGTAATATTAAGAATAGTCAAATGAAATTTAAAAAGGTCATTATACTGTAGAAAATTGCCTCCAAACTTAAACAGCAACAGAAAATTGGAGAAGTGCAACTCTAGTAGATGGCTAATTTGATTGAGACAGTCAAGGTATGTGGACTCATTTAATTATTATATTAATATAGCTAATAAATTATAAAATAGGATGTGGGTAAAAATCTAAGCACCATCAGACTTAGAATTTAGAACTTGGGAGATGAGGTCTGCAGTCTGGATGTACAGATACAGTATTACCCAGGCTCAATATATTTTATAAATCCTATATGAATGACTCTATACTAACTAATATCTTATTTATATAGATGAAATGAAAGATAAGTGTAGAAAGTAAGATGAAGTTATCTAATCTAAAGTGCTATTCTCCCCCTACTTACTATAATACTCTAATTAAGAGTTTCAACAAATTTAATACTGATATAAGTCAGAGCCCCTTTCTCCTTATAATAGTACTAGAGACAGAAGACTATCATGAATGTGCCCATTCAGTGCCTACTTTCCTTATTCACTCCAATAAACCTAACAATGAGATGGCTGGGGGGGAGGCACAGTTGATTTCAGAGGTCAGAGGAAAGAATGGAGATGCTACAAAGAAGGTAGATAGTAAGTTCTTTTAAATTTTTTAGGTTTGAATATGAGGTTTAGTTTCTTTTTCTTTTTTCTAGATAGATAGATAGGGATAATACAATGAATGGATGTTCTTTTTAATTATTTCTCTATTCTAAAAATGAAAATATAATGAAATATCAAAGTTCTACCTCAGGGGTGGGTATATACACAGTAAATCTAATACTCTATAATTATATCATGGCTTCAACATGTAGAATGGTAGCAGGATGGTGTGGTAATTAACCTTCATTGTAATTTACTCTCTGATATATTTACTAGAGTATTGTGTCAAACAAATTATTAATGAAATATTAACATTATATTTCAGAGAATAATGGGTATACTGTTAAATTAAGGTTTACTATCATATCATTACTCTGACATATAGAATGGTGGCAGGACAGTATGATAATTAGCCTCCATTATAATTTACTCTCTGATATATTTACTAGAGTATTGTACCAGACAAATTGTTAATGAAATATTAACATTATATTTCAGAGAATGATGAGTATACTGTTAAATTGAGGTTTACTAGTATATTATTACTCTAATGCATAGAATGGTAGTAGAATAGAGCAATAGCAGTCTATAATTTCATAGAATAGTTATATATTGTTAAAATCCTTTATGATTTTAATATATATAGATCAAAAGCTTTAATATAAATGGAATATTAATATTAGATTTTAGAGAATAATGATTCCATAGTAAAATCCACTTTCCACAGTGATATGACAGCTCTGATTTGCATAATAGTGTTGGAGCTGTCAGAGCACTGTTCTGGCAGACCATGAAAATCTGGTATGGTTGTATTTCAATTTTGAATCTCCTAAGGGGCGATGAAAACTGAGCATTCATGAAATAGTACAAAGATAGCTCTGGATAAACCGAACAGCAACCACCCTGATTGGCTGGGATTTCTGCGCCTTAGATGTGGCGGCCTAGGCTATGGTACAAGTTGGTTGAGGATTGAACCACTTATGTTTGATGATTTCTGGACTGCTGCTATATAAAGGGCACTCTTCTTGTTCCTGGACCTGGACCATTGCTGCATGCCTTTTGGGGTTTGGTACTAACTAAGTGTGCAATTTGCCAGGCGTGGCTTTGGCTTCGATGTTAAACTGCGCATATAGAGTGATAATTAGATATGCGCATCTGCTGGCTCCCACTAACTGGATGGATGAGCAGCTGCATAGTTTCCGACATTTTTGATTAATTCCGTGCGTAGTACTCCGTAGTAGTGAGTCTCTTCAATGGCCAGAGAAAGACGAGAGAGAAATAGGGGCAAAACTTGACTGCCGAAAAAGGGCGGACGATAGAGACCTAAAGTGCAGGCTTGGCATGGACCTGGCTCGAGAGCCGCAATCTCGGCGAGAGGAAGTGAGGAACTTTGAACTTTGACAGACATCCTTTGCGCACCACCGTCTCAATGGCATCGATTCGAGCTCCGGCAGTGAGGAATATCATAGGCGGCAGCGGCCCGCTGCTCAGAAACGTCCAGAAAAGATGGGCGCAGGTCCATGATGTGCGCTTCCTTGCCACACACCACGAGCCCGATCGTGTGTTGGACAAGTACAGGGACAAGCTGCAACGCAAAGCCAAGGAGTAGGTATTCGAAAGTTTCCCGTGATGCTTCAATTGATAACACTGTATCGTATTTGGCTAGTGCGGATGCTTATGTTGAAAACAAATCTGTAGGGAGGGCCATACTTCAATCTCGGCACTGAAGGACGCCTATCAAGACAAAATTAAAGACCTCCGCACCAAGGCAGAGACCATTCCTCAACCTCTCCCTTCCACCTCGCAAATTCCCAATGCCGGTCAAACGACGACTTCACTGCCCCCGGCGCAATCTACACAATCAGCCCCCTCGCCTGCCTCAAAGCCATCCAGTCAAACTCCTGGAATAAAGCCCCTATCCGCCTACCTTGACATCCCCAAGATACTCACCCTTCCTGCCAAAGAAATCGAAACCCTTTGGCGTCTCCGACATGCGGCGAACTCCCAATCGATTTGCGCTACTGTTCCGCTAGATACTTACCTCCGCATGGCTAACACGGCACGACAAAACCCCCAATTTGTGCTACCACTCCCCAGAATTTCCGATACAGCTCCCGAGTCCAAGGACGTGAAGGAAGCCGACCGCGACTCCGCTTACTCCACGAGTACGGGAGCGGATATACATTTCCTCCAATGGGGTTTCCACCCTCCGGCTACTGCCGCGGCACCGCCCCCAGAAGTCCCCAGGGCCAATCCCAGTACACTTAACACCCACACATCTACTGTGATATTCACCCACTTGGCTGCGTACAAGCTCCACGGAGCGTACGCACAACCGCACACAATAATTACGCATCACCTTGACCTCGCGGACGAGAAAGGACTGGTCCTCCTGAACGGGACGGTAGTGGCGGATCGCGGAATCTCTGTGGAGGAAGCGAAGTGGCTGGTAATGTGGCTCCAGCGATTTTATGACTGGGGAGTTGATGGAAAGCAGGCCGGAAGGAAGTCTGAAATGCTGCGGATGTTTACCCAGGGCGACGTGCAGGGGTTCAAGTTGGAGGAACTAATGGAGGAGGTTGAAAAAGTATAGGTTCGAGGACGTGTTGGAGGATATAGTACGCGTAACATAGCATGGCTTGTACGATAGAGGCTGGGACTTTTTAGGTGTTGGAAAAGAATTATATTCATAGATTGTAACGAAACATGTTTTGGGTGAAACGGAAATACTGAGATGGCTAGGAATACTTGTGGATTCCTCTATCTCTATAGCAGGCTAGATTGCTAGTAAAAAACCTGGGCGCCGGGTCATGATCAATGTACTGTTTTTGAGGTTGGTGGAAGGCTAGATATTTTAGGACCTGAAACATAAAAGGGTATCTTGGACATTAAATCTAGCACGCACAGAGAGGGCTACGTGGAAGAAAAACAGGGGAAACGCCAGTAAAACCATACACCGGAAAAGATACGCAGAAATGGACGAACTCTTGTAATGAGGAGGACCGGAAGGAAAGCTGGATTCGACTTTGCCAGCCGAGATGGTGTGTAGATACGGTTTTTTTTCTTTTTTTTTTTTGGCACAGGGCGGGGGTATGTCATGTTGGAAGAGGGCGTAAGACACCGAGGAAGTAAGTGGTGTTCCTGTCAATGAATGGGGAGGTCCTTCGTTCGGACGGTGGCCTTTAGATGCTGCAACGCTGAATGTCCGTAGCCGAAATGTTTGATTGCCAAGTGGGTTCAGTCCTCAATAACATGATCGACAACAAACGAGTGAATGTGGTCGAAATATCCCGGCTCGGCAACAGTATCATTGTGCTGTCCGTTCGGGAATGTGCGCCAAACTTTGGTTGTCGATTTGCAGATGGAAAAGAGCTGGGCCATATGTTGGGGACTAGGCGAGGAGTATGTTAGCAGCATGTTTGGTTTGAATGGGGGTAAAAAAAAAAAACCAAAAATAATACATACGGAACAATCTCATCCTTTAACCCACTTAAGAACAGGATCGGAATGTTTGAAATTTTTGGTAGAATATCTTCGCTGGTCCAATACTGGTGGCACAGACGAGTCACGTACTTGGCCGCAGGGAAAATGCTGAACGAAGACGCGATTAGCAAATAGGTTTGTAGAAGACTATTTAAGGAACCCGAAGTCGAGTTATGAATACCTTGGGATCATTTTTTTGACACTCAAAAAAGTATTTTCGAGTATCAAGCCCCCAATATCCCCCTGCTTTTGGTTTTTCGCGGTTAAATCAATAGCTACCGCCCCGCCGATACTTTGTCCGTAAATCAGGATTTTTGTTTCACTCGTTTCCGCACGTTGGCGGATATAGTCTAACCCAGTCTGGGCGTCTATCTTCAGGCCTTGTTCGTCTGGTGTCCCCGTTGACTGGCCATAACCGCGATATTCCAGCATCAGGACATTGCAGTTGAGGGACTGCTCCAGGATTTGCGCGATAGGGAGACGATGGCCAATGTTCCCAGCGTTGCCGTGAAACATGAGTAGGGTGAACTTAGGTTTGGAATGACGCTTGTTTGAAGGCCGGATAAAGAGCGCAGCAAGGGATTCGCCATCAGGGGTGGGGATTCGCAAGTCTTCATAGTCAGTCATTCCAAAGTCGGAGGGCTTGGGAACTTCCGTCCGCGAACCCAAAGGAACATTGCGTGGGTAAATTATTTCGCTTGAAAAGGTAGCTATCAGCTAAGGAAGCAAGCAATGGCATACCGCGAGGACTTACTTTTGTTTGAAGTACAGCATACCACTGGCAAGAATGGCCAGACCAGAAGATGCCAGCACTGGCAACCGGAGAAACTGCACCACGTTTCCAGCCATTGACGAGATATTCCAGGAGGGCGGAGGCGGAGGGGACTCTGACATGTCTATCACACTGAAGAGGGACGGGAACTGAAGGCCGGGGTCGGTTTCCTGGCGTTTGAGAGGCGCTCGTAGACGTGGGGAAGGGCGATAAGCTAGGGGAGATTAGGGGTGGAGGATCCTAGAGGACAGGCGGCTGGGGAGATGGTAACTTTTAAATCGCCGGCAACACCGGAGCTCCACGGGAGGAATGACGTCTGAGAGAGAGGCAACGGGAGCCGACACCCGCGCGATGGATGAAGTTTGGCATCCCATACAGCGCCGGAGAGTCGAGGTGGTCACAACGGCGGCTGCGTGAAAGGACAATACGGTAAATTACGGCCTTCCCCGCGCCAAAGCCATACCGTCATTCTCGTAAGCGGTAACAGGCGCCAGACGAGCTGCCGGCCAATCATATGCACCCAATAGCCGGCGCTAAGGACAGCTGCCACGCCATTCCCGATTGGGCGCAACGCGTGGGATCTGCTGCCTCATCAACATCGCTGATGATTGTTTGCTGTGAACAACCTCTGCTCGTCCAGCTTCTTTGACCGTGAATTACTCCCATTACAGCCCTCCTCAAGCTGTATCCCTTTCTCCCCGTCTTCGAACCCCTTCCTGTTGAACCGTTTCTCCTCGCATCCACCCAGAATCTCCCTTGACCTCCCCCATTCCAGCTTATCCAACATGGTCGCCCAAGGTGTAACTGGGTCTTTGGGGGAAGGTTTGTTGCCCTTTGTGAGATACCGCTTATTACGGAGCTGATGATGCTGCAGATGGAATCCACATCGATATGAACCACCTGAAGACCGGCGAGGTTAAGTATGTTTTCCACTGTATTCGTATCCCTTTGCAACGGGTGGACTATTTGCTAACTGCTTGTTTCCACTCTAGTCTCGGTACATCTATGTAAGCCAAACCTTTGGAATAGCCCTTCACCATACGTTTATACGTTGAACAATCCAATCTAATCTGCGACTAGCATGGCAATCAATTTTAAGGACGGTGTAATTCTTGGGGCCGACAGTCGAACAACCACAGGGGCCTACATTGCCAACCGGGTCACGGACAAGTTGACTCAGGTGCACGATACCATCTGGTGCTGTCGGTCGGGGTCTGCTGCAGACACACAGGCGGTTGCGGATATTGTTCACTACCACCTTGGAATGTACGGCATAGTGAACCAGGAACCTCCAACCACACAGACAGCTGCGGCTCTGTTCCAGGAGCTATGTTACGACAATAAGGATATGTTGAGGTTAGTACAGTATCCCCTGATTTCTCCTGATTCGTATCTCTTGCGACCTTTTTTCCGTTGAAGATCCGGCGTGACTGATGCCATTCAATCTGAATAGTGCCGGTATTATCATCGCAGGTTACGACCGACGACATGGTGGACAGGTATATTCGATACCGCTTGGGGGTTCGTTGCATAAGCAATCATATGCAATTGGCGGTTCTGGTTCAACGTACATCTACGGCTACTGCGACGCAAACTGGCGGGAGGGCATGACAGAGGAAGAGGGAGTCCAGTTCGTCAAGAACTCCTTGCAGGAGGCGATAAAATGGGACGGGAGCTCCGGCGGTGTCATTCGGATGGTTGTTCTGACGGCAAAGGGCGCAGTACGTCACCTATACCTTCCGGATAATGGGTACACGGGACCAGGACCAAACTAAGCCTGATTGTGATGCACTCTGTTACTGCGCTTGGGCCTCATATCTTGTTTTCTGCTGGTGCAACCCTAATGTCCTTTATTCCTCTATTCTCTCAAATGATATCATAAGACTTTGTCCCGTGTGATACTATTAGCCTCAACCATTCTAGAGGTGCTAAAGTTAAATTATTGCACCGTTGCTAGTTAAGTAAGCCAGCAACCCTGGAATCAAAATAGCATGGCGGCTAATGTAACGCCATCAAGGACTGGCTGCAAGGTGACAGCCAACCACACGGAGGGATCAACCGCCCACAGCCGGGTTCACACGAGATTACTCGCTGTTTGAATATTGAATGCAGCGGATGTTGGTTTCAGAGGCATGAAAATAGCTAATAATTCTTTTCCATTTTTGGATGCTATCTTCAGGTTTCATGATACCGGGCGGCTAGCCCTTGGGGTTCGGGAGGAGGGTCACGGATATAAAAGCTCACCGATAAGGTCTTCGGATTCCTAAGGCCTTTAGAGATGAATTAATACTTCGACAACTCTTAACGGGGCTTTTTTTCTTATTTCTTCCTCTGATCTGGCTCTTTCCATTTTGCCGTTTCCATTCCCCCCTCAGTTCAGCCTCAGAGTCGACCAATCTTTTTTTTACCCACTGCGGTATCTTCGACTATGTCAATAATCGGCAATAACAACATTGGAGTATACAGCGCTCTGACAGCTGTCAAGCCCGAGTCCGGTGAAGAACCCGTCCAGATTCTCTGGAATACGATATGCTCCTCCATCTTTCCTCCGGCAGAAGGCTATAAGTTTTCTGTTCAAGGTGCGGTTTTAATGGACGACACCGTGCCCGATGTCGTGGTATTTGAAATCAAGCAGAATGGCGTTATCGACACTGTCCAAAAGACCGGCTCCATTGGTCTTCGGGAGCATCAGATCATGGATCGAATGCAAGGCACCATCGAAGGATACCCCTGGAGAGTGGCAAGTTGCCACTGATCAATTGGTTCACTATCTGGAACATATAACAAACGAAAGCAACAAGATATTTGCAGCCCCGGCCATCGGGTCCAAAGTTCGATTTTTCCAATGGAGCCGTCCACGTCTCAGCCTCCTCCACGCAGCACCCTTCGAGTTGTTCTTCGAAGCTGAGCGGGCGCAGGCTGAACAAGTCCTCCTTTACATCAAGCAAAGTGCTTGGAACTTTGTGTCCTAAGCAACCCAGCAGACACTGTAAGTTATATAATAGTAGTTCTGATTAGTATTTTCCAAGTCTAACTTCTTGAACAGAGAACAAATCGTGACGGCCACATGCCGGATTCTGGCTTTGGGACTCGGTCAGTTGGACGAGAATCTCATTGGGGTTCCATTGTCCGAAGAAATGTCAAGATCAAAATATTTCAGCCCAGGAGCCGCATAGTTTGCAGATGCCTGATAAATTGCACAGGGCAAAAGTGAGAGGCGGTGGTAAATATCTGCCCCGTAATAGCAAAACGTAGATGGTAATCCAGCATTTAAGAAGAGGAAATAGTCCCGTCATACCCCACGCGCCAAGCCATAAATTTGGGGCAACGCGCGTGCCCAGCCAATCAGAGCTCGAGTATTGGCGCCATCCCTTGTTGGCTCCATGGCAGGGAGTGTTGTTCTTCATCGAGCAGTACTATTTCTATCATTAGTACGGAGTAGTAACGACACTCTAATCCTTACCTCCCCACTGGGACTTTTCTCGGTGCCAATCTTGTGCAAATTTTGACCACCGTCACAATGGCGTGGAGATATTTCTGTCCAATTTGCGGTATCGTTGTGGGCACAGCTGGACACCTTTTTCCGGGTGAATTGCCCAGCGCTTCTTTGGCTTGGTACCAGGAATTACGTGCAAGTATGTGTTAGTTAGACAAACTCTGCTCACAGGAAAGGGCTTGATCAATGCTGATTGCTCCTCCTATAAACCGCTAGTTCGATCAACGACGGGGATATCGTCGCCTTACGCATCTGGTGTCGGGTTTCTTTCTGAGCAAGGGCATATTACTGCCAGCGATGATTATGATGTTTCGTATACCGATCGTGCACCTGCATATGAGAGCTACGGCCTTCTCTATCGGTCGGGCTCATTTTGGGCGTTTCCTATTCACGACGTCTGCTGGCATATGATACGCCAGTCGACGTCCAACCTTGCTGATACTCCCAACTCCGTGATTGCAAGGCACTTATTTTACCTTTTACTTTGCACGCCTTGCAATGATCGCCATCAATTCTCCCCTGGCCATGACTTTGGTGGCGCTGCGCAGTTCCAGGGGCGCATTGCGGACTCGTTGCATTTACCCAGATCCAACGTCTATTACTACATTAACTGCGATCCCTCTACACTCGAGGATACCGCCTCCGCTTTGAACGCAAAAGAAACTGTCTATCCAGGAGCTAAGAGGCTAGAGTACCCACAGAATACCCATACCGAGCACACACGCTTTGAGCGACTTCCCGTTGAGATTATTCACTTGATTTTTGAACTGCTTTCGACATCCGATGTGCGCAATATCCGACTAGTGTCGAGGAGGCTTGCGGATGTGGCAATGGTGGAAGAACTACCCCAGTCATTCTGGCGGAGCAGATTCTACCCCGATCAAGAGATGGGATTCACATCTGTACTTCTACCACACTATAGCACACTTCGCGAAACGAGCTGGAAAGACAAATACATTTCATTTCAGGCGGCTCTTCGCATACCAAATAGATTTCCATCGACCCGCAATCGCCAACGAATATGGTCGCTTGCTAGGCCCTTGTCGGGTCTGATTGAGGCAATTATACAAAACGATCAATCCAAAAAGACCAGGACTACCTCGGATGACTTTTCTCCATCGGCAATGGACCATGTCCCATCCCATATTCAGGCAGGGAGAGTCCTTCAGAGTGAGATATCCCGAGCACCATATGACCGAGTGTTAGAATTTGGATGTCGTGAGTTGTCGCTGCGGAGTATCCGCTGGCAAACCTTGACAGGGTTTAGAAGTTACCAGCTGGGTATATCGGTGGCCTCGTTCTACCGTGACAAGTACATCTCGGGGCTCCGTATTATACCGCAAGACGATCAGCAGCCTTTGGCGCTCGGTCTTTCTATTGGACTTATAGATAAGACCTCTGAATCTATTATAGAGGTCACCTCGCCTGACGTTTTGGAGGGCTTCGATGTTGCCGTGAAGGAATCCGGCATTTGTGGTTTGAGGCCTCGGTTTCGTAATGCCACTCTCCCTGCAGAATTTGTCGGCAATTGCGGGAATGGAGCGGCCGATATTGCGTTTGGTCAACTTTTATTCCAGGAAGGGAAAGAATATGTCCTCTTTGGAGGGTTTGATGTAGGTCATATCTTCCGTGGTTTAGCGCCCCAACTCCGCGGATGCACCATCTGACCAACTTTTAGGTGTGCAAGATGGTTTCACTTGGACTTATGGAAATTCAACAAAGCCTCGCATCCAATCTAAACCCACATCAACCAGTGTTCATATCACCCGAAGCCTTTACTCAGGAGATGCTATGGACTCCGACAGCTCCCAAGAACGTTTCACTACAACTGGGTTCGCTGGCGATCCAACAAACCTTCAGACGTTCACTCAATGCTAATTTTGGAGGTGATGATGGATCGCTGATCTCCTCGCTAACACGAATTGTGTTTTCACAAGACGACTTTCGCGCCCCAATAGTTGGGCTTGAATTCTGTTATGCCGATTCCAGTTCACGATTGTACGGGAGACGGGGGAGGGTAGAGCAGTCGTTTCTCATAGATGGACCAGGCGGTGAATTTATTGTTGAAGTGCGGGTAGGTAGCGAATCTAGCGATATAGAAACCGAAAATCGGACTTTAATACGGTCACTAGAGGTATGCCCCATTTCCAGTCACCTTATAGTCCGGCCCACGATATCTTTTTGCTCAAAGGATGCTAACCTATGCGTTAGATGATCACGAATATAGGTAGCCGGATGATATGTAATGCGGCCGCTCCTAACAAGATCGAGGCCGGGGCACTAGAGCATCTAAGCGCCCCCAGCGGCCAGGTTATTGTAGGATTTATAGCAGGCATGGGGGTCAGTTCCTATTAAGCGGGCAGTCGGACAATCTCTAAAGGGCTAGGTTTTGCTAAAACTTGGCGTAGGTTCCCAACACCCCATTTGTGACGTTCGGAATTCAAACGACGACAATATCGAGAAATCTGGAATCCAGCGAGATAAAACTAGGATCAACGCCACCAAATGAATCCATGCCAACTACCCCGGATGTAGGGTCCCGTGTCATTCGAACCAAGGGAATTGGGACAATACACACAGAAGCATCGCTACGTGATGTTCGCAGCATCAGATTTTCCTGCGGCAATGAAGGTCGCCCTAGAGGCGTTTTAAATATTTCTGGGATGTGGATCGAATATCAGCAACCATGCAGGGCCCAGATCGTCGGGCAATGGATACTGGAGTGTGGCTCTCTTCACTTTCTCGAAGGCGAGAAGATTACCGAGATTTGTGTCTGGATGAGCAAAGATAGGGTTTCCAGTGAAGGGCGTACAAGTTTGGGGCGAGTGGTTGGGATTCAAATAACCTCATCATCGCAGCGGTTAATGGCGCTTGGCCAGCAAACATCATTAAAGACAATGATCCTTCGATTTCGGGAAAATCCTTTGGGAACACTGGTAAGGAAACTATATTCGCTGCTGAACCTTATGGGCTACTAATGATTCCCGTTAATAGGATAGTATCATATGGGACTTCAATCCTGACTGGGATCACTTGCGAATTGTCGGCTCCCGTTCGGGCTTAAAGAGTCAGATAGAGCTGTGGCCATTGCCTCCTCAGCCGTCATGGATTGTATACGACAAGATCTTTTGGAGTAATACTGCTAAACACGCAGTCGACGACTTGGCAAATGTACAAATTTACGGAGACAATGGAATCATTCTGGGCATTTGTTTCAAATATGCTTCCGGGGCAACTGCTTCTCTGGGAAGAACAGATACCACATGTCGTCTCGGGTCTTTTGAAGCACGACGTACCCAACTTGTTGCTCTCGAGATCGGGTGGGAGAACATGAAGGGAGTAAAGGAAATTATCGTAAGTTACTCTAAGCATGAACTTTGATTCGAAGAGGTCAATAAACAAAAGTCTGACAATTCCAACCAGTTCCAGGTCGAGCGATTGGAGGATGAAAAGCACGGCGGGGACCCTGCTGGGAGTGAAATGATTGCACGAGCTCGTATAACCTACCCATTTCGGACATATCTACCTGGTGAATCAGTAGCTAAATGCCGCTGGTGGTATGACTTGAGTGGCAAGAGACCTGTATGCCATACTGCTATTAACAATGTGTCTACTGAGCCGGATATTTGCCAGTTTGACGCTAGGTTTTTAGGACTTTGGGCATCAAATAATTTACGGAGAATAGGTATTATTTTAACAAGGAAGTAGTATAGAGATTATTATGATACAAGATACTATTAATACAAGCTGCATAGCACTTACTTTACTTACTTCTAGCTTGTACCTTACTTCCCCTCTCTTCTTACTGTATTTATTACCCCTATCACCCCTATTATCCCTACTGCCTCTATCTACCTCTATCACCCTTATTACCCTTATTACTTCTATTATCTTTATTATCCTTATTACCTCTGAGCCACGCATGATCAGTCGCGCCGCGCACGAAACCTGTAATCTGATGGCAGCATACGTATTATTTCGCCTATATAGTGACAGCGATGAATTTCACCTCCAGCTAGCACCGCCTCTTCGCCGTTATCTATGGCAAGACGAGTTCGCGAAGCTTAAGCCGCACGATATCGGGGAAGGACGATTTGAATTATACACTCCGGATCCATTTTAAATATTCCACGAAAATAAATGGATTGAAATTTGGTCCCGCGTCGGTCACAATCCTCTATAATCCTTGACATATCCATATGGCGTGCGTAGTTTATCCTATGGCTTCCACGATGTATGTAAGGGCTCATATAGCCTCCCTATTCAGATAGGATGTGCATATTGTGAAGTTTAAGAACACGAGTTTGACTTTCTCTTATCCATGTCATCCATAGGCATTACTCAGATATGAGAATTATTCTCCCCGACCCCAATCATTACTATTTCCGGGCCATAAAACAAAAGCCAGAACAACTCAAGTCGGGGGGAGGGGGTTAGACAAGCACCAACCGTATACCGAGAATACCCTACACATGCCATGAGGCATCCCATCGGAAAAAGAAACTAGGGGCGATCCGTGAAATCAGTTCTAAAAGTGGGGGCTAACAATGAATTGCATCACCATGGGTTCTCTGCCCCATAGAATTGAAGAAATCGGCCCGATGACTCCTCTCGCGTCGCTGCATCAATCTAGATCCCGTCCCGGAACATCAGTATCGAGCCAAGCTAAGGCAAAAGAAACCACAGGAAAAAGACTTACGACTTTTTCAATCCCATAAAATCCCTTGCCTCAATGGAAATCAGATTAGGCAATAATCGAACGATTATTGAAAGAGAGTATGCCATACGGAGTATGCCAGCCATAGATTGGCGTTGAGCCGGCCATGCAAGATCCACACGACAAACCAGAATTCTTGCAGGACAAAGGAGCCTAGATCCGCCGTTCGTATATCAGATGTGACAGTATTATGCCATTTCTGTCCCATGCGGATTGAGTAAAAGCCCGTAAGCAACATAAGGAGCAAACACAGCAGAAGCTGCCCAGCGGGACAGCCAGCGGCAACAGAATCGTATTGGCATATTCAGATGCCATCCATATAGGCCCAATGCAAAAACACAACTATAAATCGCGCGGCAAACACATTTGTCGCTGAGAACATCCGGGTATTCCCCGACGAGAATTGCCAAGGGCTGAACGTGCTTGTCGAAAATATCTCGAGATCCGTCGGCGCAGAACTACTGTAGACGTTGGTTTAAGCGTCCATCGCTCCTGTTGATAAGGTTGCGTCTAGAAGTTTCAAGGAGTGGGGCCAGGAACAAACATTGTCTCCACCTGCCAAACCTTAACGCAACGGGCACACGAGCCACGTGCCAAGCCATCATCCAACATCATTTTTTGTACTCCGTGGGTTGTGGTTGGATGCTGGAGAGATGGACCTTGACGTCCAGAGTCATGCAGCTAGCCGTTGTCATTCTACAGGGAGAGGTTGCATCGATTTAGAAACAGGCAAGCGTTGCCGAAACATGGTAGTTATATGTCAAATAGCTACAAAGAAAATTAAGTTGCTCCTCGCTACGGCCCGACACGCTATGAGTGCTACTCACATCCTTGGGCTCTCTGGAGGCCCTAGATAACTAGTCCTTACGCCTCCAAGATCAACAACCAACTTCTGGAACACAACCCCTGGCTCGACGGCCCATAACTTCAGAGTGTGCTTCTTTCCTCCTCCCTCGAGGTGGTGATCAGTCCGGTTTGTCCAAGCAGCGTTATTCACAACGTTCCCCCACGCGTCGGGTAGTGTACCAAGATCATATGATGGCACATATTGTACCACTTGCGGTTCCTCGTCATCAATCGCAACTGCGTATGTCAACGGATGGGTTGGGTCGGAATTTAGGGGCGTTCCGAGATAAACCGTTACATTAGCTGTAATGTTAGACGAATGGATATACATATCGTATTCAAGTCGTGGGGAATCTGGCGGTGATTGTGTTCCCATAGTGACAGGCATCAAGGTAACCCCAGATAAAGTCCGTCCATATCCCGGAATAACAGCGTAGGACGCATCTTTCGCAGAGGTCTTGCGAGATGCATGCTCAGGCTCGACGCTGACAGTCCGATCTGATTCGACAAATCCATGGAAAGATGAGGGCGCAGTGTATTTTTCGATGGGGAGATGTACTTCCGGGGCATCAAAGTTGCCATAATCAGTAGACGAGGTGACGTTAATGAAGGCGACATTGGTTCCTTCTGGGGCATTGTCCCAATCTATCGTAAGAAGAACACGGACGTCCGTGGAATTCTCTGTCGGAGAAATTGTCCCTGAGGACGGCGTTGCTTTCACCCAGGGATTATGCGGCGACACTTCGAAGTCAAACGATCCGGTGCCCCGAGAATATATTTCAATCCATCTATGGGAGATGTACGGATCAATTGGAGGTAGCACGAGAGTGTTGTTGGAATTGGCAACATTGTTGGCGTCATCGCCAGGCACAGCCCCTTTGCTTCCTTCCACCGAGACACCCATATTCCCAGCCAAGCTATCCTCAAGTATCTGCGAATATGACAGCGGAGGGAGGGTGTTTCTCATAGGTTGCTGCCTGTGAAAATCGTTAGCGAGGGCGTAAAAGATAAATGTAAAAGAGCGGCAGTTACCAGTAATTGTATCCCAGGTGAGTTTGGTCCATCATATGGTTCCATTTACCATCCAAAATGGAATGGTACATCTTAGTCCAGAGATGATCCTCCTTGAACAGGTGCAGTGCCTCATCGGCCAAGGCGTTGGCGCTTGTTCGACGTTGGTCCGCATATAGTCCGTTTTTAGCAACCGCGATGTAAATACCATACACAATGTGGGCCGCCCGACAGGGGTGAAGTACAAGTTCGAAGAAAGCTGGTTGGGCAGATTTTGGGAGCTGGTTATATATTGTTTCAGCCCTCGTCGCAAGTTCAGCCCACTCATTTAAGACTCTGTTCGCCTCATCATAGTTCACCACGCTGAAGGTAAGTGGGCTAAGAAGCTCATACTTTCTCCTCCCAGCGTACATCCCATACGTATTGATAATATCGGCAATCTCTTCGGCATATTTATTGCCGAATTCTCGAACGGCAAAGTGATGGACCCATTCAGACGTGCTATCGGGAGAAGACCACCGCTTGTGATCATAGGCAAGGTCGAAAAAGTGGCTTATCCCCTCGTCCGTTTTTTCTGTCCATTTTAGCGCGGTATGGTTAGTGGTATGGAAAAAGGGACCAGCGTGCCATTTAAACCAATAGAATTACATATAAAATTATATGGCAGATTATTGGCCACTATGATCCACTGATTCGCGTTTCTTGCTGAGTAACCATAGAACGCGCTGCTGGGCCGCGCCAGAGGCCTCGCAAGAAATCCACCCTTGGTCCAAACATCCACATTCAATGCAACATACAAGGTTAATATATGGAGAAAACCATGGATTCCAACGGTATTTCCCCATTCAAATTAAAAGGAATGCAGCTGCTAACCAATCAATTGTCTAGATAAGCAAAAAACAGGCACAAAACAAAAGCAAAGGGTGTCCCAGGTCATCCATGAGATTCCATCAGTGGAAGATTTCACTCCTCTCCACCAAACTACGCGCGAGCCAGCGATTCATCTACCACCTGATATCAACCCCGAAGATCCGTATGCCCTATTTACACTGTTTTTCCCAGAGGAATGCTTTAAAATCATCAGCGATTCCACAAATATCTATGCAAAACTGAAGAGAGACGATGGAGACACCAATAATGAAGCTCCAGAGCTTTCTGGAGCAGATCCTGACAATGAAGATGAAGAACTCCCATCGCCAGAAACACCAGAGTCAAATGATGGTCAAACCACCGCATCTACAGGAGAAAACAAACATTCAAATCCGTCTATCCGCCCCCGACAATGGAAGAAGACCTGCCCAGCTGAGATCAAGCTGTTTATCAGCATGCTTATCTATATGGGAACTCATAAAACCAGTCACACTGATCTATACTGGCAGAATGACTTGAAGAAAGGCCCTATTCATTCTATACGATCCTATATGACATGTGCACGGTTTGAACAGCTTAAACAGTACATCCATATATCCAACCCCCATGAAGCTCGGCAACCCGGTCAGCGCGATGACTGGTGGTATAAAGTAGAGCCACTCGCTAGCAAATTCTCTACAGCATGCCGAAAATACTACACGCCAGGTTCCCAGATGTCAATTGACGAGATAATGATTAAGTGTTTTGGGCGGAGTCAACATACATACAAGATGCCTAATAAACCAATTCCCCAGGGTTATAAGATATTTGCCCTAGCAGAACACAGCTATATCTATTCATTCTCCTGGTCCAGTCGTCGCCAGGGTATAATGCCTATGTTTCAATTCCCTTTGCTCACAAAAACAGCATCTATGGTGCTACATCTAATTAACTCTCTTCCTCGGCCAACTCAGCCGGAGCCAGAGAATGATTTATCCGGCGCCATTCAACCAATCAGCGATGAGATAGAGCCGGAACAACCTTTACCCCCCGCCGAAGCCCTAACTAATTCAAACGCTACGCCCGCCGCTACGCCCGCCGCTACGCCTGCTCCGCCTGCTACGCCTCCTACTACTACATCTTCCACAACGTCTGATTCCACCACAACGGAAATACCAACTGAATTTTTAGTAGCTCTATATATAATTTATATGGACAATTACTTTACGTCTGTTCCTCTCTTCCGAGAACTACGAAAAATGGGGTTTGGTGCCTGTGGAACTACTCATCCAGGGCAAGCTCCACCTATCCTTGTAGAGCTCCACAACCACGTCAGGGATATCAATTGGGGTTCCCTGTTTGCTCTCAGGCAAGAAGACATTCTCTGTCTTGCCTGGCAAGATAATAATATGGTCCTTGCACTGTCTACAGTTCATCAACCAGACAGTTATGTCCTTCGAACTCGGAAACGCCCAGCAGAGACATCTACCAATGCAAGGGTAGTTAAGCAAGTATTTGGTGCAGATCCACAGAGAGACCTGAAGATTCCAGTCTTTATAGATGATTATAATCACTATATGAATGAGGTGGACCTAGCAAATCAGTACCGGGCAGTATATACTACACATTGCATTACTTATCGGAACTGGCTGCCCATTTTCTACTGGCTAATTGATGCTGCAATCGTCAACACCTATCAAATCTACTACCTGTATAGGAAGCAGAGAGGTGAACCACTCCCAAATCAGTTGGCATTCCATGAGAAGCTTTACCAGCAGCTATTTGATTTTGTACCAGAGATCCATGACAACCTCCCAACAGAACGATCAAATCCTGATATTAACCACCAACGGATTTCCCTACCAAACCGCCGGAGCTGCGCCTGGTGTCAATACAAAAAGAAGATATCTCCACAGGGAAATATATGAGCTGGCCAAACACTTTATGGTTGTTCTGCATGTAAAAACACCCCTCTATGTTTGAAAACGCGATGCTGGGATGAATTCCATAAGATCTCCACTACAGGCGCTACGGGCGCTGAGAGCGCCGAGGCGCCGATCCCAAGTTAGATTTTTATATAATACACTAATACAAATTAATACTTAAAAATACACGGTTTACCCAGTAGAGATCCGTATAATATACACTAATGAAACCGCGCTAAAATGGACAGAAAAAACGGACGAGGGGATAGGTATTTCCTATACATCAATCCGCGGTCAGTATAACTAAAGCTAAAGGAATAATTCGGAAGGACCAACCAAGGGTTTTAGATCTCCCACATTCACGACCCACATCTCCCTGGCGTGCCTCTCATACGCCAGACTCATCTGCTCCCAGGTCTTTTGTAGCTGAATAGTGTTTATCCATTTATAGTCACGAGTATCACCAACATAATCAAAATGGTAGTAAACACCGGCACCACCAGACCGCTCCGTTTCGTTTGCAAGAGGTAAACGCTGGATATTTCCCCAATTATCGTCGGCCCAGAGCAAGATAATATCATCGGGAACTCGAAGCCCCTCGTGGAAGTATCCGCCAACCTCCTTGTATAGACACCACATCTGAGGAATGGTGGTAACATCGTCCGTTTGGAAAACATCCCCGAGAATTTCCCGTTGCCCATCAACAATTTCCCCCAATAGCTTTGTCGTGACAGAGTCGGAGGCCACATCCCCAACGCCTCTCATTCCCATTGTGTAGACTCGCTCGTAGTCCGTGGATCGCTCAACACCTTCCCTCATAAATTTCCTGACATTCGGTTCATTGGTTTCCCAATTCCATTCTCCTTCGAGGAATATTTGTTGTTCCTTGGTCCACCTCATCATGGGTTCGGTGTGACTCGTTCCCAATACAACTCCATAATAATCACCCAGGTACGCGTTCTGTTCATCGTCCAAATCGAAAATACCGTTCCACTCTGCGGGCCAGAGATAATTAGCACGCAGTCGAAGAAGCAATTCGAACACATTCACGTAGAAATCCGACACATAGCCTTCATATTTTCCCTCGGGATAATTCTCGGTCACCCAATTCGACAAGGCGGGCTGCTCGTCATTGATGAAAATTCCGCGGTATTTGACCGATGGAGGGCCTTGCACTTTCTTCTTGTTGAGTGCGTATATCTCCGAATGTTGAGCCGCGGGAACATCTGCCCACCAGTACCATGGCGACACTCCAATCTGCTCCGAAACATCATAAAGTCCATATATCGTTCCTCGTTTATCACTTCCGGCAATAACTAGGGCTTCCGAAATGCCTTTGATCGGGTGAGAAATGACCTGGGTCTGGAAGGATTCCCATTCGCCCCCAATTTTGCTCACGTCGATTTTCCCAGCGTTTATCAATTCATCGATAAGTGAAGATTTCCCAATTGTACCAGCAATGATGATGCCACTCTGTTGGTGCTCCGGATACGACTCCGCAATTGTCTGATTCACGATGACCTTTTTCAGTTCCGTACCCGTAACTCGTCCAAAATCCTTTGCTAGGTCCTCTCCGGCGCGAAGGACACCAGGCCAGTCATTGGCATCAAGGACAAGGGAACCCGTCGATCCTTTTCCAGCCAATTTGATACCATCACGCACATGCCGAAAGGATATTACCGCTTCTTGGCCCAATGCATGGGATAGGTCGATCAAGGACACTGCACAAGCAAAGATAGAAAGAATCCGCATCGTCTCACGCCCCTATATGGCCAAGGGGGCTAATCGATACAAATAACCGGCTTGAGGAGGTCCAGGTAACGGCGTAAATAGGAGAGGTGTGCCTGAGGAGAAGCGGCCGTCGCCATTTATATATCCAGGTCGGTGGAGTTATCATCCCAGACAAATTGGTTACTTTCATAGATCGGAGAAAACAGACGCTAGGGCAAGGAGAAATGCGGCAAATGAAATGAAAGCAAACCAGTGTTGACATTGGTTGGAGGCCCCAATGCGGGCTAAAATCCAGGGACCAAGGCAAATAAACATTATAGAAAGTAATTTCCCCTCGCGTCCTTGCTGGGATGTTGCCTGAATGCGAATCGAATGTCCTTGCGGGTTGGCTCTAGGAACTTTCTATCTCTTTTTTGGGTCCAACTAGGATCAGACATAGAATGGAGCAGCGATATTGTATGCATCCTGGGCAGTGGGCACTGTACTGATCCCCCAGCTGCAAAACCCAGTCCCTATATTTGCCGCAGGCGGGATTTTGTGTCTGCAGGCTCCATCCTGGATAAGCGATGCTGGGACTTCTGCCGGCTAAATGTCAGGGATTCTTTATCCTGCTGGCTTAGTAGTGTTCTGGAAGGTTTTTAGTATTCCATTGCTCCGAGGCATGGAGAAGCCATCAAGCATCGGTGCGGGATGGATGAGACGGAGAACTCCATAAGCCATCGGCCAAGGGAGAAGACTTCCATACCGGAAATAAATGGCGCTGAAAAACCGTCGCCCAACAGTCAACTGACGGTCAACTGACAGTCAACTTGATCAGACGGTTGAGTGCAAACTATATACGCTAACCACCGTAAATTAAGACTTGACGGTTAACTCTGCTAAACGTCTATCACGCCCTTGACTCCCTGTATCAATATTTCACCTGTAGTTAACCTGTAGTTGACCTGTAGTTAACCCTACTTCCACCCTACCTACACCACTACTCTACTACTACTACTACTACTACTACTACTACTACTAC